>PVJL010005525.1:0-106991 GCA_004026885.1 Lyroderma lyra
TCACCTTATATTTAGCTTCCCCCCCTCCTCTCCCACCCCCTCCCCTTTCTCCCCTCCCTAACCCACTCGTCCCCAAATAAACATTAAACTATCGATTGTGTCCATGGGTTATTTGTTTGTTCATTTCTTTTTTTTCTTTGCTTTCAGTTTTATATTCCGCATATGAGTGAAATCATGCAGTTCTTTGTTTTTTCTGTCTTATCCTTTAGTTGTAATTTTTGTACCTCCTATCATTGTACGTTAAAGAAAATAGCAGAAACTTGTCAATTCTGAAGGGCTGTTACCTGACATAGAGATCCTGCAGTGTTCTTAAAGAATGAAATGTGGGTGAAATAATATGACCTAGTTCCATATTTATTACACTTATAATAAATATGGACATTTCATAGTCTACAAACCATATTCTGTGTCCTGAAGGACTGAACTTTGCCTACACAATTGCACCTACAATGTAAAGCAGTATGGTTTCAACCAATTTCACTAAAAACGGAAATTTTAAACTCTGCTTTGAAGGCTGAATTGCAGCTTTGTGCTTGGAAGCCAGCTTTTCTTGTCTTTTCATATACCACATGGAAAATATATTTCCCAAGAGATTAGGACTCTCAGGAGATTTTAAGACTAGTTTCTTAATATGTACTCAGATAAAGCAGTGCACTATCTTTCTGTGCATTTTCCCCAAGATTAGATGTCACCTTCCCTTTTACAAAAAATTGTTAATACTTGGTTAAACATGAAGACAATTTTATCTGCAAGATTTTAGGGTACCACTGGGACAAAAGTGCTATTCTTGCAAATGACTTTGTCATCATTTTTTTCTTTTCTTTGTTTTTTGAGATACCTTGCTTAACTTCAGAAGAATTTTATATCTGTCTAGTTAACAGAGAAGACAGTCTAATTTTAACAATGAAAAAGAAAGTACCATTTGCTGAATGATTGTGTGTGCTCTGGGCTAAGGCCCAGTTCCAAAGTTTCAAGAGTATCTGTCCCTAACAAGAGAGCCACCAGCAGATGGCAATCCCTCTACATGGAATCTCCTTCCAGACAAATGGCAAGGACCTAAGTAAACTGATAACTCAGGGAAGTCACATGCCCTTTCAGGGGAACCTGATAGCTTTGGCTTGGTAGGGACCCATTTAACATTATCTCTCAGCTATTATCTCATCTCTCCATTCCATCTGACAGTTCTCCAGTTCAGCATTTTGTGCACACCACCCCAAAGGTCAAGCATGGCTGCTAGGGTGGGTGCTCCGATGTGGCCCCTAACTAGCAGCGGACATTTTAAAAAATGAAATCTATTGGGAATGGACATTTTTAAACAAGCAACTTATGTTGACTGCTCCCCACAGAGACCTTGGTGGGGCTCTTTGCTGTACTTACCTCTGCGTTCTCTTGGACTTGACTCAGCCATGTTTTGGGATACTAAGCATTGAATTACAGGGATTTGTGAGAAAATCTTGAGACAGAATATGTTGATGTTTTATTTGAATAAGAAATTGTGGACCTTTCTCCAGAACAGAAAGCTGTAGTTTTTATTAGGTTGGTTGGTTTAGCTCTCTTTATGCCCCTCCATCCTCTGTGGAGGGGGCCTGGTGGTAGGCATTTATGATAACTCTGTACTCTTTGCTTACAAAATCCACCTGCCAGGTACTTGACCTTTCCAGTTGAGATATGGGAACTCTGAAGTAATTTGAGGTCTATGGCTGGTGTTTTATTTTATTTTCATGTATAGTCTAAGATTTATTTTCTTGTTGGAAAATTTCTCTGCTCTTATACTATTTTTGTTGATGTATATGAGGGCTGTCTGCAAAGTATCCAGCCATGTAAAATGAAAAATAGAGGCATTTATGGCTGAAATTTTTTTCCCAGACAGCCCTCATATGTATCAAGATACTTTTGGACACAACAGAAAACCCATCTCAAATTGGTTTAAATTATAAGGATATTTATTACTTTCAATAATAGCAAATCCTGAGATAAAGCAGTCTTAAGGGTTGGTGACTTCAGGGGATAGACAGTGCTTGAACACTGAGATTCTTCTCTATCTTCACTTTGTTGTTCATAGCTTTGGTTCCACCCGCAGGCTCCTTCTTTTGATCATGATCTATGGCTTCTAGCAGTACAGCGCCATCCAGGAGAAAAGACGCACTTCTAAACCCCCAAACCACTGCGGCCTGTGCATCCTTGGGCCAACTACTGGCAAGGGGATAGGGACCACCAGCACGCTTGACTGAGCGTACCTGCCTGGGCCGGAATGAACATCAAGGAGCAGTTCACGATGTTTACTGCCATGTCTGTAGGACTCATTTGTACCACGGATCTGTTTTTCAGTTGACCTACATACTCTTGTAGTCCTTAGGAAATTTGAGGAACAAAGTGTTAAAAGAATAGTAATTTCTAATGAAAGGTTAATAGTGAAATGCCTCTTATGTGAGTAACAAATTTGGAGTTTCAATTCATAAAGTTTTGGGTAAGTCAATAACTCAGGATGTGTGTCATTTTGTCCTTTACAATAATTATTTGGGGCATTATTTCAACTGTGAAAAGCAGGCTTTTGCTTTACTAATTATAAGACATAAGAAAATAACCTTAGATATGTTTTTAAAATTTTCTATCTACGGATTATGTAAGTTTGATAAAAATCACACTTTTCTTTTTTAAATTTTTTATTTTCTGGGCCTCAGTTTTCAACTATGTAAAAGGAAGGACTGGGTGAGTTCTCAGCTTTTAATAAGGATGTAATTAAAAATAAATATTTCTGCCTATTTAAGTACCTACTTCAATAGAGAAATGGTTTATCAGATGTCCCTGAATTTTTGGTTTAATACATAAATCAAAATTTGGTTTTATGCTGTCATATCTAGAAATTATTTTATTGTCTAATTGAGAGTTTTAGAAATTTGCAAACAATCTCAAATTTATAGAAAAACTGCTAGAACAGCTCAAAAAAGCTCCTATATGCTTCCCACCTAGGGACCCCATTCAAGTTTCCCCACATGCCCCACTGACATCATTCATAGAATAAGGATCCAGGGTCACGCCCTGCAGTCAGTTGTGTCTCTCTCCAGGTGTCTAATCTGGAACAGTTCTTCTTCGGAGTTTCATATCCTTCGCATATTTTAAGGTCGCAGACCTGTAACTTTGAAGAATGTCCCTTAATTTCAGTCTTTTAAATGTTTCCTCATGATAATCTGGTTATGTAGTTTTTGGCAAAAATATTACAGAAGTGATGATTGCATTCCAATTGGGTGCATATGATACTGATTTGCCCCCTTGTTGGTGGTATAAACTCTGATCATTTGTTATTGTTGTTATCATTTTGATGTTTAAATTGTCCCAGCTTTGATCTTGCCCCTTCAAGCTGACTTCTGTGTCCCTTTCAGATATCTTTACCATTCTTTAGCATTTCCTTACCTCCTAGTGCCAGACTGTCTTTCAGGCTCATCTTATATTCACCTTGCCCAGCCCAGGATTCAGATGTTCCTCCAAGAAGTCCTACTTCCTTTTATTGTGCAATGGAATTTAGAAACCAAGATCTGGTTGCTAGGTGTGCTCCTTGCTGTTGGGATGTTGCTGTTCCCAGACCAGAGCTAAGACATGCACCCAAGTACACAACCCCCATTACATCTACAGCAATCAATTCTAAAATGGTGGGTTCACATTGACAACTCCAATTCCAGCCCAATATCATAAGTTTCTCCTCATTCACTGAGAAACCTGGCTTCTGTCATCTTCAAAATATTTATTTATTTGGTTGACCCTTTATGTGTAGCCAACCACTGACCTTGTCTCACTGTGCCTGCTTCCTTCCTTCCATCGTCACATGGGCGGTTAATAACCAGCTGTAGCCAGGCTGCCCTGGCACGGAGTTCCAATGCCATCTTTGAGGGGCACCATCACTGAGGTGCTCAGGCTGATTTCCTCCCCAGCTCCAATGCCCTGCTCTTGCAGGCCATCCCTGTCCTATTGGAGCCTTTCTGATTACTATTGGACTTCAGGAGAGAAGGCAGGAAGGAAGAAATAAGAATGAAGACCTAAGAAATTAAAATAAATAACAGGAATTCTAGCTATCATTAAACTTAGGATGCATATTTATGCTGTTTATTGTTCACTAGTTTAAGTTTCATATTAAAATCCACTTTCACAGAAAATTAGTATACTCCTTTCTTGAAAATAGAGCTATACAGACTTACAATACTATTAAAAAAGCATAGTGAAAATGATTGCATGTAACCTGGATTTGCCGAATGAAGTAACACATACAAGTCCCATGTACACCTAATACAACAGATAAATGTAAACTTCCACTATGGACCTTAAAAGTAAGCATATCATGGGTTCTGGCTTAAGTTGCCTGAGTTGCTTCTTATATGTCTTTGGTTACGTTGCTTGAATTCTGTGTTCCTTCATTTCCTCATCTGTAAAACGGAATAGTAATAGCATTTATCTTTCAGAATGAAATTGAAGATGAAATGAATTGATAAATGTGAAGAAGTCTTTAGAATATCTGATCCTTAGTTAACACTATCATAATTGTTGTGATAATTATTTTATCATTACTTATATTGCTAAATTCCTTTTTTGGCACAAATATTTGTCATTTGTGTTTTTACTGTTATGTCTCTAACTTCTTTAAAAGTAGCCCTAACAAACCTTCCCTAAACTTTATTTACAGTATTTTCTTTCCCATATGAATTGGTGATTAAATTTTTCCTTCTTCCTCCTGCACGGACATTCTCTTGGCAGTTCACAACTTGAGCATCCCCCTCTCCCCCATAACTCTGATGTGTTTTCACTTTTTTCTCCTGCTGTTTATAAATGTCTTCCCTGAGTTCTGGGGGCTCTGCAGAATCTATTAGAACTTCTGTAGACTAAATAGTTCTTTTTGTCGTGGGCTCTGGACTTGGCTGTGTGACCTTGTGAAAGTTGTTCTGTTCAACTACCCTGAGCCCCATGTTTCTTAAACTAGAAAATGGAAGTAAGTAGTGTTACTTCATAGGGCTGTTGTGTGGTTTACATGAGGCAGTTTGATAAAGCACTTAGCACAATGCTCAGTAGTGTTGGCTATGACTATGGTTGTGACTGTGGTTACAATGCCAAATTGGAGGGGTTGATTCTGGCCTTCTCTACTTTAATTTTCTTCCCTCTCTTTGGATGTTTTTCTATTTTTTAATTATTTGCTCTAATGCTGAGAGAAATGGATACATGCAGCTTCAAACAGAGTGTCTGTGAAAAAACTAAAATGTTTTATGTTTTAGAGTGATATGATGGTTTTAGGATTATGGAATCCAAGACTGACAATGATTGAGAGTCTGTGTAATGTTTTTAAGAGCGTGGAGTCTGGATCCAGACTGCCTGGGTTTTGGATCCTTGTTCTTACACTTACTAGTTGCATGACCTTGGGTAAGTTATTTAACCTCTCTGTGCATCAGTTTCTTCATCCGCAAAGTGGGGATGGTAATAAAATACTTAAGAAGTTACAACATGTTAAAGTACTCAGGGTGGTGCCTGGTATGTAGCACTGTATGCATGTTAGCTGTTCACCTACTGATCTGTAGTGGTTTTACTGTGACCACAGCCAAATTATTTTTATTTCCTTTTATTTAGATATTCTTTTCCTTTATAGATAGCAAGTTGGATTTTTGTGGTATACATATATATGTACCTATACAACAATTATATTATGTATGTAATTTTGTTTTTTACATCTCCATCCTACTGATACAATATGAATGACTGTGATGTGGGAGAGACCTTTCCTCTTTAATCTTTATCCATGTGACCAAGTGAGGTGAGTGTGGAGCCAAAGCAGGTCACTGCTTTGATTCAGTGGAGGACGTCTAGATGCTGGGAACACTGACAGATGCCTCTTCTTTCCTACGTGACTCAGATGCTTAAAGAGCTATGGAGGAAGGAGTCGACCAAGTGTTTTGGCTCAGCCCCTTTTGTGGGTGGCATAACCCCCCTCCACACTCTGTTACATCCCTGGTGTGTTTTCCCCACTGGTTAGTGCCCCTGAGGTTAGAGTTTTGTATTTTAACTCAGAGTCTCTAGCTAAAGAGATATGTTTTGTTTTTTTTGTTTGTTTTGTTTTGTTTTTTTAGATAAATTTGGTCAGTACAGATTTGGCTTTGGATATAATTGCTCCTTAAAACATAGATTTTAATGAACATTTGTTCAGTTTTCTTAGAGGCAGCATGGTATGATAGAGAGTACATTCACTCATTAAACAAGTATCTATTAAGTTTCTAATAAATATCAGCCAACTGTGCTGGGCAAAGAGAAAGTATGTGTGCACACACACTGCCCTTCCACACCCCAGATGAAAAGATATTTCTTCTCTTACAACTTACATCTGGTGTGGAGACATATTAAACTAAGGATTATGTAAATTAAAGAATAATTATAGCTGGGAGAGTGTATATTGGGAAAAATCTATTTAAGAGACGCCAAGGAGAGCTTCCTGGCACTTGAGCAGAGCTCTGGAGATGAGCAGGAGACGGTGCAGAGGCAGCAGAGAGGGAAGGGAGGAGAACGTCTCCGACAGGGGGCGCTGTGCAAGCAGAGGCCTATGGCCGGAGGGAGCCGCATGGTCTGAAGAGCAGGAAGGTCAGCGTCGCCCGAGTTAGGAAGCCAGGAGTGTGATGAAATAAGGAGGCTGCAGAGTTAGCAGGAGGCTCACGCTGGGACTCCTGCCCAGCGGCCGTGGGCCATGTTAGTGAAGCACGTACGTGATCCCGAGTTTGCTGGGAAATGACCTCTCAGATGTCAAGAGAAGCTGAGCGGCCATGGCGTATGAGAGATGAGGAGGAGAAGAAGAAGAAAGCCTAAATAATGGCTAATAATGAGGGCCAAAACTTTAACACTTGACATATAAAAATATAAGTGTGGTATTCCCAAGATAATTACAGAATTTATAAAATTTTACACTGCAGGTGTTACGGGTTGATAGTGGGACACCAGTTTAAAGTTGCGGGCACTGTGTCTCTGCGTGCGATTGTCCCTGTAGCCTCCTTTGGAGGTAGGGTCGAACTCCAAATCTGTGGCCTTCATGAATGCGACAGGCTGTGAATAAGGAACTGTTGAAATGTTGCAAGCAAGGGAAAAAGGATGTAGTCAGACACGCGTATTGAAAAGAAAACATTCTTAATGCAAATTGATCAGATTTGGGAGGCAGTGAGAATTTGAGGAGATCAGTTAGGAGACTACTGCTGTGGTCCTGACAGGGGATGCGAGGAGCAGGTGTAGGTTGATGACAGTGGAGCTAGAAAGAAGCAAATGGATTGTTTTAGTCTTTGTTTAGGATGAAATATAGAGAATAATTGTAATTTTGGCTTTTATAGAATCATGTCCCCATATTGGTGCTAGAATTAGGTACCTTGACAAAAAAGATAAACAAAAATCACTCCATTATGCAAATATAGTGATTTTTTTTCACATAATTATGTATTTTCATGGTCCCATAGCTGGATATATTTTAAACTTTTCATTTTCCGCACAGCTATTTGTATGTATAAATAGTAACTTGGGTACATAAATTACAATTTGCACACGTTAATACTTACAGTTTGTCTTTATTTTTAGCACAGAAATTGCATAGAATTTGCCAATGTTTATTGAGCACCTACTATGTAGCCAGTAACGAAAGATTTTAATGATCTGTAAATTTATACTCCCCCCCTGTATAATCTTAGAACATGTATGATAATTCTGAAAAAAATTTAAACTATTTCAACTTAGTTTTAAATAGCTTAGAGGTTGAATGTATTACAGTGTAAGAGGAAAAAGAAGTTATTTAGTTCTTGAACACTGTGTGGCAGATGCCCTAAATGTTGTAGGAGTCCCATTAGCCTTCTCACCCTGCTTTCCCACTGTGTGCTCAGAATAATCGATTATCCATGTGTGATCCCACAGGCAGTGCAGCAGAGAAGGCAGAAAACAATGGACAAAGATAATGAAATTTCACATTTTGCTCTGCCTACCTTCCCCCACCCCCCCAACTAACCTAAGTTAATAAAACTTCACATGAAAGCCTTTGAAATTTCATCGTGGGTTTTGTGAAAGAGTGGAAAGTTGACCTAGAAGCGCTTGACCTATAACTTGGCAGCTACTGAAAGTCTAGCCTCATAATTCAGAGGTCCAGTGACAGCTTTGCCTATAAACCCAGATCTTCATTTCACTGACATTTTCAGGTTTAGTCTCCTTGAAAATGCTAACAAAAGTGAAGCATATCATTTCTCTGCTTGGGATAGCAATAGTGATGTTTATGGAACCGTTTGCTGTCTCAGGGGTAATCTCCCGGATAATTTGGATTAACCTTACCAGGCCTCTCAATACCACATTACCCAGGTGGATGGTCTCCAGAATAACCTTTCCACGTCCTAAAGTTTTAACCCTGGCAACATGTTGTATCACAAAACTTTCAACAGAAATTCATTGAAAACTGTGCAGCTAGGCTTACTTTTAACCCTTTTGGTCTGAAGTGGCCTTCGTCTAGGTTAGAAAACGGAGTATCTCCTGTGAATAATTCTATTCAGAAAGTGCGACATGCTGACATTTTCTGTTTACCTTTCTTCACAAGACAGTTGTGATATATCCAAATGCCTCTCTCCTCATGTGTGTTCAGATTTTGAAATTGATGGCCTGGAGAAGGGAGGAGTGATGCCTCTACTAACAGTTTATTTTCTGGTAGGAGTGTGCGTAATGGAGTGAAGAGTTTCCCCCAAGGAAGAGTTTGTCTTTTGGACCAGCGAACAGAGTCTTTCATTTGTGTTGATTGAAAGTCCTTCTGGGATTTTTTTTTTTTTAAGGAAAGAGGGAAGTCAAGTGTCTTCTAAAATGAGGATCAGTCCTGAAATTCTGTCCCACTTAAGGTTTTTGCATCTAATGAAGCTTGCTCTTTTTGCATCTAACTTTTTATATTAATATTAATTACTTCTTAGTATTTGGAAGACAGAGGTTATAGTGTCTGTGCAAGGCTCTGAATTTCACTGTCTCAAAACTAAAAAATAGACAAGTAAAATCAATTAGCAGTGGTACTTGTAATGGTGTGAGAAAGTGAGCCCAGATGATTCACTACAGTTTTTCTGGCAAGACTTCATCCAATTTGAATCCGTTTAAAGCTGATAAAACCAAGATCACATCTGTTATGGTTGGAGTACATCAGTGGTCTTAGTTGAAAGGGTTAATAGACGAAAAAGTCACTTTGCGTTTTTCACGTTGAGGCCTGGACTGTGCTTGTCTGTGAACCTTACATGATGCACATTACTTTGTTTCCTAAAACGAGAGTCTGACTGTAAGCACTTGGGTTGTTGAGTGTGAGAAAATGTTGGCTGTAAAGTCCTGTGAAGTTGGTGCTAGTTAGGGTGCTTTTTTACACGTGGGGTAAAGGTAAATATTCAGGTTGTCTGTGCTCTAATATAGCTTGACCTGGTCAAAGTAAACGATCTAACAATTTTACTTTAGAAGAAACTAGTAAAACCCTTCAAAATAATGATAGTGTCTATTTCCTGAGAGTTCCTTTGTGCTAGGTGCTTTGCATGAGTTTGGCCTTATTAACCTTCACAATATTATGAGAGGTATACAGGGCCATCCAGAAAGTATCCAGCCATGTATATGAAAAATAGAGGCATTTGTGTCTGTATTTTTCCCAGACAGACCTTGTATTGCCATCTCCATTTTATGGAGAAAGAAAATAGACTCAAAATACCAAGGCACTTGCCTGAATTCATCCATCTGGGCTAAAATTTCATAGTGGAGGAGCTACAATTGGAACCTGATCTGTCTCTGAAGTCTACGCTCTTTGCGCTGTGTGCATCGCCTACAAAATGCTTAGTCACTTCCTGCTGTATCTTCTTGAAAATAAAAACTGAGAGGTTAATGGGGAAAGCCAGAATTTTGGAAAGGGGAAAGGAAGTGATTGTGGGTAGAGTGGAATTTTCACCAGAGAGTTACATATATTATAATGTGTAGATTTGTGGCCAGGCAATTAGGGGATGAGCCAGTTAGCTTAGCTAGAGGAGTTTCCACTGTGTGGTGTGTAGTGGACGTGAAAATGGTGTATGATGTGGATGAGGAAGCTCAGATTGCTCATCCTGAGAGTTTCTTTCAATTCTACATCCTGTGATTCAGGCATAATAACTCTTGATTGTTCTATTCTTTTAATTAAGGAAAATGGTGCCAATCTCTCCTGCAGGATTATCATGAGCATAAACTAGTATATTTTCCAAGATATGGAGTTCCTACAGAAAATGATGAGACCTCATCTTTATTCTTTTGAAATAGTTGTGATAATTTTTATTAATGTTTTGCATTCATCAGATGCACAAATGTGTCAGGTACTATAGAGTAAATAGAACCTTCCCAGTAGGTTCACGATCTGAATACAATTCATGCCACTAGTATTAGTGACTGCATGCCAGTGCTTGAGAGAGTCTGGCACCTATACTGTAGCACAGGAAAGGATCAGACTGACATCAGTCCGGACGTGGCCAGAGGGAAGAGAGTTCTCTGAAAGCGTGTTCTGTTTGCATTGCCTCTCGTCTTTGTGGTTTGGAATGGCAGCCACGACTGTGTGGTCTTGTAAAATATGGAAGCCAGGTGCTCTGTGTTCCAGGCCTGGGAATTTGCTGGGTGAGGGTCAGTCATCTCTCATGATTCTCAGTTTATTCATTTTTGTGATAATAGTGTTTATATCACCAGTTCATTGTAGAGATGCATAATGATAGAATCATCTGAGAAAGTTTTATTTCTTTGGCAACTATGTTTGTAGATACATCGCATACTTTCCAAGCCTGTGAAAAGATTCAAATAAATTGGAAGTTCATATTTACAAAAATGTTTCAAGTGGAACTTGGGTCATGTGATTTTTATCACACTCTTGTTTGCTAACAGCCTAACTAATGAATGAAAGGAAAAGGAAAATAAGGGTGAAATTTGTTTCTTTGTCTACTGGCAATGAGAAGTGTGTCATTGGCAAAATCTTGTGAAAGTGTGGTATTTTCTTCACCCACAAGAGTGGACTATTTGTAAAAGTGTCAGTGTAGCCCCCAGATTTGTGCTAATAACTTACAGAGATTCCAGGTGGTGATTTATATCCTACACTTTATGTGTGGAAAACTGAATCAACAAAGAAATAATGTCATATGGCAAAAATCCAAGAGTCAGATGTTAGGTAATGATTTGCTGTAAATTATTTTCATTCACTTACTCATCTTGTTATTCATTCATGTGTTTATTTATTTCACAAATATGTTAAGTTGTAGGTACTAAGCTAGGTAGTGAGGATAAAAAGATAAGTAGTTTCATATTTTATATTTAATTTTTTCTTTATTAATAATATTTGTGATGTATACTTCAGTATATAACCTGTGAAGATTTATAATGGGCTATCCTGATATTTCTGTTAATATGTACATTTCTCTTTATTTATGAGGAAATGTACTCTCTAGTAGAAATCCCTACGAATGAGGAAAGCCTTGAATACTCTAATATATCTATAATAAGAAATATAACCCAAATTAAGAAACAAACAAGATCCTAACACAAAAGCATAGTGCTTGTTAGAGGCTCTCCCTAATGCAAACAGAGGATCTTTTAAGATTGAAATATAAGCTATTTGGCTGTTGTACCGATTCTTCTCAAGTATTTAAAACTGTGAACCATGAGTGTATCTTGACTAATCCTAGGATGTCTCTTCTAGGGAGGGCTTCCTTTTAGTTGATAACTGGCTTAAGGAATAAAAAAGAAAATGTGTTGACTCCACATCAGAAAAGCCTATGGCTTCAGACATGAGTGATCCAGGGACTCCAATGATGTCACTATGTGGAGGCTTTCTCTCTCTTGGCTCTGCTTCGATCTGTGTTGGCTTCATTTTTGAGCACACTCTTTCCTCATTATGATAAAATGGATGTCAGTAGTTCTAGATTTATGTCCTATTTTGCCAACAATTCAAGTGGAAGAGCTTACTTTTTCCTCCCAATAGTTCCATCCAAAAGATAGGAGTTGAGTTTTATTAACTCTGTTGGTCTATCTTTAGTCACATGCCCATCCTTCAAACCAGCGTAGTGTCAGTATCACCAAAACCACATGAATTGGGAATAAAGAAAATGAGACTTCTGTTACTAGAAAGAGAGGATGTGAATACAGATGTCAATTACATTTCCTTTAGCAATACCTAACATCTAGAAAGTTCCTCTTTATCCTCTGCCTTATATCACAGCTGAGGGTTTCCCAGGGGGCTATCACCCCAGTGCACACATTTTCCCCATCTTACACATTTGGGTTTGCTCATTAATCTCTTTATGAGACCATGGTTTACAACCAGGGATTTTCAGGACTGTGAAATCCTTAAGTGGGGAAGGTTTCCACTTATAGCAAAAAAATTGCTTTGTGCTATTTGGCCATATGGTGTGAAGACCTGTATTCTTATGTCATCAAAATCCCTTGATAGTGATATGAAATCAACTTTTATAGAGCAGGATATGTATTTTGTGTCCTCTTCACAAAGGATTTTTAATACTGCCTGTTTCCTCAGAGAAAAAGCATCATAAAGTTGTGTAAATTGTATTAGAAATCATTTTTCATTTGAAAATTAAACTTTACATCCAGATGGATGGCTATACTTAATCTAATGGATTTCTGAGTGTTCAAAAATAGTTAACATCTGCCAACAGACTCATAAGGGAATCTAGACATCATAACAGTTATAACAGTATGAAACTTAAAAATAAAACTTTGTATAAGGACACACGATCAGTATACCCCATTTAAGAATATATATGGAGTTACTCAATGAAGTTTCATAATATTACTGAGCATCCTTCTGTAATTTATTTCTGTCTAAGTTTCTGCATTCCAAAGACTAAAATGCTTTAGTTAGACTAGCCCTTGTAATGTATGAGATAGTCAAGATTAAAAGAAAACCAAACCATTATTTAATACTAACTTTAAAAACTCTTACTGGGGGTGTGGAAACTGAGCTTGATTTCTAGTATATGAGTAAACCATAAATGGAGGGGAAGAAAAACTCAGGAGGAGTTAAGTAGAACTTAACAGGACACAAAAATCCCAAAATATTTAACACAGAAATAATTACAACACAATATAAAGGTAATATTCTTGGAGTGGTATGAATTCCATACTCTAAAATAAAGCATAAAGTATCAGACGCATTCTTATTGCCTGAACTTTTAGAATCACTAATGAGTATGTGAAGTCTTGGATGCAGGAAGTAGGAACCTCAGAAAGTTTTATCAGAAGATTTATTCTTAGCAAGTGGGTGGGTGGCTCATAGATTTGGCTCTTGGTTTAATTTCTCTATTATGAAAAATCATCCCTAGCTTATAGCAATAAAAATCTCTGCTTTGAAGAAATCTGGACAACCTCACTACATAATCTCCCTAAAAGTTATAATAACTGACACAAATTCTGGAAACTGGTCGAAACATTCATGAATGAGAACTGTCATTTAGGAAAACCACAAGAGTAATACCTTTAAGGAAACCCTGATTTTCTGAGTCTGAAACTGTGAGTCCTGCATTGGATTCTCTCACAGGGGTAATTTTGTGAGCAAGTTTCTCCTCAAATCCATGGCAATGGTTTCCATTTTGTCTTTCAATGGACTGGATTTTAGGAAGTGACTGCCAATGCTCATTATTATAAGGAATAATCATAAGATATTATTTGCTTTTCCCAGATTCATTTCCTTTTTGTTAGATTTGTCTTTATGAAAAAGCAACTTGTACTCTTTTTTTTTTAAAATACTGAAGAAATTTTGAGATCTGAGCTATGCAACATTTCAACCAATAATGCAGTACTGATGTGTGATAAACATATAATAATTTTATTATTGCATATATAATAGTAGTTAACATCTTCACCATTTTTAATGTTCTGGGCTTTTATAACAAATTCAAGAGGCTAATATTCCTATCCTTATTTTACAGACTAGATGATTAAGTCTTGGATAATCTAAGTATTATGATGCTAGCTTCAGATTTTTTGTAGATGCCCTTTATCAGGTTGAGGATATTCTGTTCCTACTTTGCAGAGTTTTATCACGAATGGATGTTGACTTTTGTCAAAGACTGCTTTTCTTCATCAATTGAGATAATCTCTCATTTTAAAAAATTTCCTAGTGGTGAATGACTTCAATTAATTTTCAAATATTGAATCAGCTTTACATTCTTTGGATAAACCCAAGTTTGCTTATAGTGTATTGGATATAGTTTGCTAATATTTTTTTGAGGATTTATGCATCTATGGTTATAGGATATTGGTCTATAATTTTTTTTATGTCTTATTTCTGGTTTTGGTATCAGTATGATGTTGATTCATAAAATGAGTTGGGAAATGTGTTCTCAACTTCATAAGAAGGTTTTTAATTCTTTTAATAGATATAGGAATAGTCTATTAGAAATGTGTATTATTTCCAATCTATTAATTAGTGTATTTCTATTGGAAATATAACCTATTTCTTTTTGAGTGAGTTAATTTCTGTCTTTGGAGGCACTGGTTCATTTGATCTGAGTTACTGAATTTATAGGCATAGAGCTGTTTATAGTATTTCCTTATTATCTGTTTAATGTCTTCAGGGTCTCTCATTTCTGATATTGATTAAATCATGTTTTCTCTTTTTTCTTGGTCAGTCTGTCTAGGACCTTAGAAATATTATTGATGTATTTAAAGAACTAAGTTTGGTTTCATTAAATTTCTTTCAAAAATTGTTTTGATTTCTGTTCTTAGATTTGTCTTTTCCTTCTGTTTGGTTTGGGTTTACTTTGCTCTTTCTTTTTTTTTTACTTACTTTCATTATTAAGATCTTTCTTTTTTAACATAGGCATTTTAATGCTATAAATTTACCTTTAAGAACTCTTTTAGCTGTATCCTGCAAATTTTGATGTCATGTACTTCTCATTTCATTCAGCAAAATATTTTCTAATTTCCCCTGAGACTTTCTCTTTGACTCATGGTTTATTTAGAAGTATGCTGTCCACATTTCAAATATTTGGGGATTTTCCAGATATATTTTTGTTACTGATATTTAGTTTAGTTTCCTTATAGCCCAAGACATACTTGGTAAGGTTTCTCTTCTTTTGAATTTATTATTGTTTTAAATTATCTTAATTTTTCTCCATCTGAGAATGTCCTTATGTTGTCATCATTCATGAAGGATATTTTCACTGGCTATGAAACACAACAGTTCTTTTCTTCCAACGCTGTAAAGATGTCTCACCCTCTTCGAGCTTCTATGTTTTCAGATGAGAATTCCACAGTTAAAATTTTGTTCCCTATATGTCATATGTTGTTTTTCTGTGGCTGCTTTCAAGATTTTAAAAGCATATCTTTGCTGTATAGCAGTTTCATTGTCATGTGCATGCTTTTCTTTGAATTTATCCTGCTTGGAGTTTCCTGAGCTTCATGAATCTCTAATTTATGACTTTCAACAAATTTATTAAAATGCTTCTTACTGCATCAATATCTTCTCTTTTTCAGGGATTTTATGGACATAAAACAAGAGAGAACAAAGAAGACAAAGTGGGTGTCCTCCTATGCTCTTTAGCTCATCAGGATTCCTTTTTCTGGGTTCTCTTGCCAGAAAGACAGGATTTTCTCAGGGATTTGGCTGCTGCCTGAATCCACTGCTTAGTTTTACATGGGAGGAAATAAAACTGCAAAATTCACTCTTATTATAGATCATTCTTCAAGCTTAAGTTGCTAATTTTTCCCAGTTCCCATGTAGTTGCTTTTTAATTTGTTCAGAGGTTTTAGTTGCAATAGTGGGAGAGAGGCACTAAAGGAGGCTGACTCCATTTTTGGCTGAAAGTATCACCTTTGATTTTTTTTTTTTTAATTTAATAATACCTCTTGGAGATGCTTCCAAATCCAGACATACAGATTTTGCTTTGTTCATTTTAAAGTGACAGAGTACTACACTTTATGGACATATCATAGCTTTTTCATTAAGTTGTCATCAACAAAGCTGAGACAACATTTTCATACCTCCATCTTGACATATTTGTGTGACTGTGATTGTAGGGTAAATTTCTAGCTGGGGAATAACAGCTCAAAGCATACATGCATGCACATCAATGAGCAGTGCTTGAGAAGGTCCATTTCTCCCCAGCCATATTTGATTCCGAACTTAAAAATGTTCGGTATCTGATAAGTGTAAAAGGTGTCCTGTTTTGATTTACATTTCGTTTTATAATGGTTGAGGCTGAGCATTCTTTCCTAACTTACTGACCACTGTGTTCCTTTTTCTGATAACTACTTGGGACTTGTGTTTAATAAGAAAAATTAGTTCCTCCCCATCCCCACTCTGCCCACATTTTAAATAAGTTCCTCCAAATCTTCCATGGGTTTCTTTATGATTCAGGCCACATTCTTTAGCACTGGCAGCTAATGCAAACATGGTAAATTAAAAAGAAACTGCAACATTTTAGCACAGTGGGCTCATGTATCCTTAAATAGATTCTTCATACATGTTTTACACATCTAAGTCTAATTTTGGAATAGAAAGATCTTGGTATTTGATTCCCAGATTTGAATTTAGCATATTATTAAACTTTATAGAGTAGCTCGTGCAGGTTGACAGAGCAAACTGGGGAGAAACACATACAACATGTTAGCTTCTGTCCCTGCGTGTGGCCCTTTTGGTTCCAGGACTAGACGAAGGGGCACTAATGTGTGCTCTCAAGGCCAAGCTGCGCTGTTCTGCTTGCTGACCTGAGGCGATTCAGCATCTACTTGAAGGCTGCAGTTAACACTGGCCACACAGGACATTGGCAAAAAAGTAGACACTTATCGGCATAAATTATCTACCTTTCAGCTTGAGTGGTAAATTAAAGAAGGAAGTAGAGAATGAGTTTTCTGTCCTTTCTGTGTTTATTCTGAGACAGTGGCTTAAGTAATGTTGGGACAATAAATGTGTTCCTTTCATGGCAATGCTTTTGCACATTGATGTCTATACAAATAGTATTTCCCTTCCTCTAATGAACATATGAAAGGTTTTCCAAATAATTAGATTCATATCTATAGATTTATATTTAACATTTTTATTTTAAAATTTATATACAGTAAAATTCTTTCTTTTTGGTGCACAGTTCGATGAATTTTGACAAATGCCTACTTTGTGTGACTGTCACCACCATTAAGATAATGGTTCCATCACCCACATTTCCCTGTGCTGCCCCTTAGTAGTCAAACCTTTCCCCGTCTCCAACGTTAGCAACCAGCGCTCTGTTACCTGTCTTACAGCTTTGCCTTTTCCACTTACACATGGAAATGGGAAACATGCTAACATAAGTTTCATCACCATTTCCCATGAAAATCATGTTTTATAGCCATGCTCTGTGTGTAGAGTCTTAGCAGGATTATGTGTGAAATTATCTGGGCTGTTTCTTCTCTGTCCAACCTCTGTGGACTAACACAGATTTTCTCAAGGAGTCAGCCATCTTAGATATTTGCTTAAAACATTGTTACTATACTGTTTTGTATAACAGTTTATGCAGTTAGAAATAGTTTAATAGTGATAAAATAGATTATACTTTCTCTTTTATGTTGCTTTTTCAAAAGTTGGACATGGCCTTTATGACAATCTGGACTGAAATCATACCCAGTGCCATGCCAGTACTTTCTATAGCTTGATGTGCCCATATATTCAGAATTCCTCCTGCCATCTCACCTTTCTTTCTCTTCCTGTCTCCAAAACACCATATGTATACTGAAGAAAGGTGGAAAATACTGACGAGCACAGCAGAGTTGAGAGGGAGACATAATTTAACTATGATCAATTCTTGTACAATATAGGAATGGTTAACGGTCTATGATTGCTATCTAGACCTTCTTTAGACACCACAATAGTGATTTTTGAAAGACTGTTACTTTTTCTTATACTCAAACATGACCTCTAACTTAATTCTGTTTTGATCTCTATCATTTATTGAAAATATCAAAGCACATTTATTGTATACTTTGTAAGTTTTGCAAAGGCTGTTGGCCAAACTCAATAATATTCTGATATAACCTGATCTGATTTGACTATTTGAATTCATTTAAATGTTAAAAATACCTAGTTATAAAAATAATTTGTGCATTAGTTAAACGGAAGTTATTGTTTCAAAAAATTGAATGACTGAAAACTGACTTTTTGTGATGATTATCTTGCATTCTTATGCATAATTTTCTATTAATTCTTTGGAATGTTACTAAGTTATTCTCTGGAGGTCTTATTCAAGTTAAACCTGTATTTTTTTGTGTAAGTGGACAAGGTTCAGTTTTTCAGAAGTTTTTTGTGGTGTTGAAATGATTGTCAACTATGTCCCCAGTACCTTGGATGGAGACTATTGCAGTGAAGAGTAATTAATTAATCTATGCATTCATGCTGTAAGCTTCCACTGAGTGGATCTATTGCACCAGATACAAAGATTTCATTCACTACCTCCAGGGAGCTTGTGATAACAACTGCAGTCTTCAAAAATGAGTGTTTAAATCCATGCAATCTTTTTTTTCTTCACCAATCACATCTAATCAATCACTGAGTTCTTTCACTGTAACTGTCTAACTTGGTGTTTCTGAACATGGGCTGCATAGCTTCAAGCTCACCAGGGAACTTTGAAAAATACTGGTGCCTGGGTTCCAGCCCCAGAGATCAGGCTTGGGAAGTGCATGTGCAGCCAAGAATGAGAACCACAGCTCTAGGCCAGGAGGTGGCAACTTCTCCTGGAAGGGACTAGAAAGTCACTATTTTAGGCTTTGTGGCCATGTGGTCCTCGTGACCATGACTCGGTTCTGCCATTGCAGTAGGAAAGCAGTCACAGATGATGTGTCAGCAAATGGTGCGACCGTGTCCCCATAAAATCATATTTATGGACACTGATATTTGAATATCACTTAATTTTCACATGTCATGAAATGTTCTTCTCGATTTTTTCAATCATTTAAAAACGTAAAAACCATTCTTAGCTCATGGGCTGTACAGAAACAGTCAGTGGGGACAGGTTTGATCTGTGGCTGCAGTTTGCTAACCCCTGTGCTCGGAACAGCCCAGGAACCGAGGTGCTCGCCCGAATCACCCAGGACTTCTAGAAAAGTACCTGGAGATTCTCATTTAGGACGTCTGTGTCAGTATTTACTGAATCTTTCTTTGTTCCCGAGTCCCCATCTTTTCCCCCTTTCAGGTCTGTTACCTCGTACCTGACTATAGCCTCTACCTGTGTTTGTCTAGGCGTTCGCTAATTAATCTTCTACCCTGCCACATTCCTTACCTTGTTTTAAACCCCTCAGTGGTTTCCATTGCCTGCAGGAAAAAGTTCATGTTCTCTAGCAAGTCATGCAGTGGTTTTTATTATCTGTCTTTTGCCTATGAACTGAACTTTCCACACTCTTGGTCCTCAGCAAAATGGGCCACTTTCTGCTCTCACTATTTGATTTCTCGTCTGGATGCTCAGGCTCATGTTGGTACCCATGTCTGGAAATCCTGTTGCTGCTGACAGATGTCTACATGTCTTTCAAGATGCAGGAGCATTTTTTACCTCCTCTGCCTTCATGTCTGGGTAAAATGTTTGGATTAGATGGCTTCCCCTGTGTTCTCATCACCCATTTATCTTTGCATAACATGTGTCACATGACATTGAAATAATTGGTTTCTAAGTAAATTATCTGAGATCAGGAACCCACTTTTATTTTTATATCATAGCACTTGGCACAAGATTTGATTTTATAGTAGGTGCTCAATAAATGCTCACTGACCTGAACACTGTAAAGGACGCAGGGCAGGTAATGTTTTTTTCCCATTGTACAGACAAGAGAACTGAGGCTCTGAGGCGATGCATGGTTCCCTCAGGGTTTGCCTACCTGCTTAGTCAGGGAGCAAAGAACAATTTCTAGTTTCTTGCTGCCAGCTGCATGCCTTCCCCTGCCATCCCTGATGCCTCCCTGGTAGTGCCGCTAGCGCTCTGTGAGTGTACGCTCACGTGTCGTCATGGAGTTAGCACCAGGTCAGGTGTTCTGAAACCAAAATCTTTCTGGCCCCAGATCACACCTTTTCTACTAACTGGGGACATGGACCCCATATTCAAGCTTGTAAAATGAGGAGATTCAATTAGATTTTTAAAGCTTATTCTGGATTCTTAAAAATAATTAAGTTCTGTCAAGTAGTTATTTTTATTTCATTTATTTTCAAACCCATTAATCAGTAGAACCTGATACCAAACCAAAACACAGAAGTGTGAAATGAGTTGTTGAGACTCCCTGGAAACTGGTGACGGAATAGGAAATGAGCCTCTGTTAGTTTTCTGGTGCTGCTGTGATACAGGACCACAAATTTAGTAGCTTAAAACAACTCAAGTTTGTTATCTCACAGTTCTGTAGGTCAGAAGGCTGGGTGGCTCAGCGAGCGTCTCTGTTTAGTCTCACAAAGCCTAACTGAAACTGCCAGCTGGCCCGGGCTCTTACCTTGAAGCTTTAGGAAAGAACCGGCCTGCAGGTCCATGCAAACTGTTGGCAGAATTCAGCTTCGTGTGGTTGTAGGACTGCTGTCCTGTTTTTTGGCTGGCTGTCAGCCAGAGGCTGTTTTCAGCTTCTGGAAGCCTCCATATTTTTTGGCCTATGGCTCTCTTCCTTCATCTTTAAACCCAGCAAATGAGGTGTGTATACTGACCTCTTCTGTCCCACCTCTTCTGACTCTGTCTTTGCCTTAAGCTTTTAAGGGCTCGTGTACCATATTTTGCTGTGTATAGTGCACACCTTTTTGTCCAAATTTGTGAGGGAAAAATAAGGATGTGCATTATACATGGGTAGTTCTAATTTCGTGTCTATATAAATGTTTTTAGTTCTTTCATTTATGCTTATGAGTTAAATAACGATCAATAATGATCACCTCTCAGCCTTTTGACTAAGATCAAGCAAAATCAATGACGATATCTGTATGTAAAATAATACCCTGGAATACAATAATCTGTTTTTTTATGTAAAAAATTTATACATAAAATTTCTTGTACCTTGTACTGTTCTTGTGTTTTGTAATTATTTGTTACATAAAATTTCTTGTATCATAAAATGTTAAAAACTAAATGCTAAAATTCCTTTCTAATACAGGAAACAAGTACCTAAATATAAACAAATATAAATATGAATTAAAAAATTAAAATGAAAAATTTTTTTCCTTGAAACTTTGGGCCAAAAACGTTAAGTTCACAGTATACATGGCTAGATACGGTAATTATATTTCACCTATCTGGTTAATTTGGTATAATCTCCCTCTATTAAGATGAGCTGATTATTAACCATAATTATATCTGCAGTGTCTTTTCACAGCACTACCTAGATTAGTGTCTGATTGAATAACCAGGGTATGGGAAACTTGGGGACAGCTTTAGAATTATGCCTACCACAAAGCCCAAATTACCTGATTGTTAAGCAAATGTGCTGACCATCATCATTTATTTCTTAATACAAATTTGTTTTTATTAATATTAAATAATTTTGAATATCTCCCTTATTCATCTAACTTGGTTATAGATATAACACATACATCTCATACATATGAGATAATACAAATTTAATATTTATTTTTGTTAGATCAATCAGTAGGGCCATCTATATTAGTTTATCAAATATTTATTAGGTAATATAGTATCAATAACACTAGTTTTAAGCGCTGAGTATACAATGATGTAAAAGTTGAAAACTTTAACATACAAAGAACACATTCTTTTATTTGTTTATCACATTTATCTAACACTCATGTATTAGGGACTCTTCTAGGTTCTGGGAATGCAGTGGCAAAAGAAGACATTCGTCTCATGGAGTATATACTCATATGTGCTATGTCTAAAACTAAACAGATGAACAAATAAATAGAAAATACATTGTTGGGTGGAAAATGAAAGCAGGGTAACATATAATAATGTATTTAAGGTGAGGGAGTAGAGGGTTGTCAGGTGCTATTTTAGATAGGGTAGTCAGGGAAGGTTTCTTTTAGGTAGATACCTGAGTAAAGTTAGAAATTTTTAGCTAGAAAGACAGAAAAATAGGCCAACAGTAAGCACATAGAAAGGTAAATGCCATGAAAGAGACTAACATACTTGTATATATTGAGACAATAAGAACATACAGAGGACTGCCATCTAAGTCAGAGGCCAGGGAAGCCTGAAGTGGCCACCTAAGTCAACACTTGGAAGATGGGTATGAAGTAGTGAGACACTTGGATGGAGAAGGGTGTTGAAGGAAGAATGAGCAACATGTGGAAAACCACGTGTGTTACAAGAGGCAGAAATTAAAAAGCATGTGGTTCAGAATACCTGTGCTTTGAGTTTGGTGGGGGAGGAAATAATGGGAGATAAGGCTAGTGGTGAAGACTGGGTCAAATAATAAAGGGTGTTGTTTGCTGAGTTTAGAAACTTTATGTAGAAGACTACTTGGAAACATTTTGAGCCCAAGGGTGACATGATCGGAATTGTAGTTTTATAACATCACTAGTAGTGTGACATGTGGGTAGGAAAAGGGCAAGGCTAGAGGAAAGGAGAATAGCCACAGTCATATTGCAGGAAGACTGGACCAAGGAGGGTGGGGGCAGACTCTAGAGGTAAGATAGGTGCAAAACAGATAGATTTGAAAGTCTTCTGGGTGCGGATGGCAAGAGGAACAGAGTTAAGTGTCTGCCATGGCTGCCTGGGTATAGTGAGTCATGGAGATAGGAAATAGATTTGGGCTATAAGTTGAGGAGTTCAGTTTTTGACACATTGAATATAGATTCTCAAGGGAGAGTTAAATGAACACTTTCGACAGGCAATTGGATATTCTAGTTTGGAGCTCAGACTGGGATTGTCATCACGTTGATAGTAGTTGAAACCGCAGACATGAATGTGATCACCCAGAGAAGAGAAAACAGGCTGAAGAGAGAGGAGGACAAAGAGCCGCTGAGAAAACTGGGCAGACTTGGCATGAGGTGAGTTGTGTCGGAGAACCAAGAGAGTTTCAAGAATTCTTTCATTTCAGTGCCTTAAAAAATTCTACGACATCTTTTGAAATGACAATTAAGTGATAGAGATTAAGTAGTTAAATTCAGGGAACAACAGCTTGCCCCGAATCTTCACTCCACTTATCCCAAGTAATATGGACCAGAGGAAGCTGTTTGTAGTACATGAAAGAAAAAAAAAAACAAGGAAGAACCCATGGAGAATTAAAAATAGTCAAAGACTATTTTTCAAAGAGTAGTGGAGGACCCATGGTATCACACCCGTTGAAGCACGTGTGACAAATGAAAATTCCCAGTCTCTGTTTTACTGAGTCAGAATTTCTAATGGGAACACGAAATGTGCATCTGAAACAACTTCTCCAAGTGACTTTAATGTACATCTTCAGTTGAGAACCACTGGGTTGAGGAAACATGAAGTTGAAAATCTATTTTTCAAAGAGTAGAAGGACAAACAAAATACGAAGTCTGTCCGGAAAGTATCCAGCCACGTAATATGAAAAATAGAGGCATTTATGGCTGGATTTTTTTCTGGACAGCCCTCATATATGTTAAGCTCAGCTTGAATAAAATGTATTACTAAATAATAAAATCTGCAGTTGATAATTTTTGGAAATACTGAAGAGTATCAGTGAAGCAGAAAATAAACCTGATATATATCTATCAGATTTATATAATACATAGTAATAACATTTCTAGAAGAAGAAAAATGGCACAGGATTTATGATAAAGGAACACAATAGAGAAAAATTTTTGTTAATTAAAAATTATTATTATTATTATTATCATCTTTAGGGTGGTTCCCTGGCTGGGAATCGAACCCAGACTGCAGTGTTGAGAGTGCCGAAGCCTAGCCACTATACCGCCAGGGAACCCCTAAAAATTATTAATTAGAAATAGAAAGTGGTCATGAAGTCTTAGTATTATTAAATGCTTTTAAAATTTGCTTCAACATGCCACGTATTTCCATGTATAAGATGAAATTTTTGTCTAAAATTGTTAGACCAAAATTTTGGGGTCATCTTATACACAGGAGTAACTGGTTGATGTTGGTTTCTTAATGTTGGGTTAGAAAAGTAGGGCTTATTTCATACACGGGGCATCATACACAGAAAAATGTAGTACATAAAAATAAAAGTGTACTAATCATAAATACACAGCTTGCTCAATTGTCACGAAGTGAGCATATGTGTGTCACTTATGACCTAGATCAAGAAAGAGAACATTACCAGTCCCGCGAAGTCCTACGCAGGTCCCTTCCCTTTTATCAGCCTACTTCCTCCCCAAAGGTAGCAACCTTGACATCCAATACCTGGGTTATTTTGCCTGTTTTGGAAACTTACATAGATGGATCATAGTATGTACTTGTTTACCACATAGTCTTTTGTCTGCTTTCTTACCTTCAACATTATGTTTAAGTTTTATCTACGTTCTGTGTAAAAGCGGTTTATTCATTTTCATAGTTGACAGCATTCTTTGGATCAATATATCATAGTTTATTACACTGTTAATCGATATGGGGGTTGTTTACAGTTTTTGTAAACTAAAATACTGTGAGTATTTAAAAACATATTTTGGTGATCGCACACACACATTTTTTGTTGAGTATACACATCTAGGTGGAATTTCTATGTCATAAAATATGTGCATGTTTAGTTTTAGTAGATACTGACAAGTAGTTTTTCAAAGTGGCTGCACCAGTTTACACTTCCAGGAGCAATACGTGTGAATTCTGGGTTAGCATACATTCTTGTCCATCTTGGCATTGTCTCTTTAATTTTAGAATTGGTGGGTGGGCACGTCATTGTGGCTTCGATTTTCACTTCCCTTTTGATTTGTGAGATTTATTGACTCTTTGGACACCCCATTTTGTGACATGGCTTGTACAAATCTTTTGCCCACTTTTCTATTATATTGTCTGTTTTTCTCTTACTGATTTGAAGAAATTCTTTATATATTCTGAACACACGTCTTTTGTTGGATACACGTATTATAAATATCTTCTCCTGTTCACTACCTTTTTACTCTCTCCCCGCTGTGTCTGAGTGAAAATAACAATGGAATATAAGTGAGAAAGCTTCAGAAAGGCAGGTCCTTTAGGGAACAGTGCAAGGGAACACGGAAAGCAAAGCCAAGAGACCCGCATAATGCTGGTATCAGAACTGAATTTTTCTAGGAGAGTACCGTTACAGGCCAATCTCTTTCGTGAACACAGATGGGTCTCAGGAATCTGGCCTTCACAAGTGTCTTGCTTCTTCTGTAGATGTGATACTGGACCTAATTATTTTCCCTGCCCTAGGGGTAGAACTTCTCCCCACCCCCACCCTGATCCTGAGGTGCAGTGGGTTTCTATCATTGCTCTTAGTGTACAGTTTTGATGCTCTTTCCCCTAAAGTTTGAAGCTTTTGTTCCAGAGATGGATCAGGGAGCAAGGTGTGGGTGGAGTTTTGGTCGTGCCTGCTGTTCCCTTCCTCTGGAGACCACTAGGGAGGAAGATTTCCCAGGGTTTTCCCCGATGTTCTTTGTGAGTACCTGGAAGCATTTCTGGAGAAAATGTCTCCAACACAGTGCCAAACCTTCTTATGTCTGTGGACCCCAGGGGCTTTGCTCTCTTGCACTAGCCCACACTCACCCTTTGGAAATTTGATAAAAATTTTTAGCTTAATCATCTTACTGGCTGCTATGGACTAAATTGTGTCTCTGCAAAATTCCTATGTGGAAGCCCTAACCTGCAGTGTAATTAGGTTTAGATGAGGTCATGAGGGTGGGGCCCTTAGGATGGGATTAGTGCTCTTACAAGAAGAGCACTGGGGAGCTTGATCTTACTCTGCCATGTGAGAAGGTAGCCCTGTACACACCAGGAAGAGAGCCTTTCCCTATACCTGAACCATACAGGCACTTCCCTCTGGGACTTCCAGCCCCTAGAACTGTGAGAAAAATCAGTCTCCACTGTTTAAGCCACTAGGTCTATACCACTGTGTTATGGAAGCTTGATCTAACTAGTACCCAGGCTTACACGATGTTTGCCTGCATCTGCTCCAGCTAAGCAAACGCTAAGGTCCTGTTTCTCCATGTGGTTTCATCTCTCTCTCCCTTTCTCAATTTGATATTAGTTCTATGATCTCAGTTCTCTGACAGATTGAAGAAAATTAACTACTTTTCAATTTGTTCACCTTTTATTATTGTTCTAAGGATGAGAGTGAGCTCTTTCCAGGTCTTTATTCTCTGAGATGACGAACCATTAAGGTTAACGAATGACCTCTTGACTATGTTGTCGTAAGCAACTTCAGCAAACAGGCTGTGATAGAAACGTTCTTCAGCTACGGTATTCAGAATGGTAGCATTCTGCTCTACAGATCTGCAGTAGGGCAACCTACAACAGAAGGATAAATAGAAACTTGATTGATTTTCTGTTTCCTCTTCAAGCATATGTACCACAAACGTATTTTCTGAATTAAGAATGGGTCCATATTATCTGATACATGGTCTATAATGTCACCAAATGTCTATAAATGAGGCTGTCTTAGAAAATCTAAGTACATAATACACAAAGTAGCACTGCAGTGGATATGCCACTTAGATCCCCTAAGGACTTGCTGCTCAGCTGTTGGGAGAGCCATCAGTAGGTAGCATTTAGTGACCAGCATCTTCTGCTGCAGCTACTGAGGGCTGATTTGCTTGAAGCCACAGCCTTCCCAGGTAGCTCGCATCCATGACTGGAAAGGTGGGAGGTATTTCTGATAGGCAGTGCTCACTCCAGGCCAGTCTTGGTGGAGAATTCGTCATCATTGAATTGCAGTTCAGCTTCTCCACCTGCCCAATCCTGCTTCCTCCTCTTTCCTTTCATATTGTGGGTCCCTAAATAAATATCTAACACTCCACATGCCTCTCAATATCTGCTTCTAGAGAACCAAAGCAGAAGCAGACATTGCGCTTTAGTTTTTTCCTTTGTGTTACAGTTTTGTATCCTTGTATTATTCATAGTGGTCATCACATTTTAAGTGCCAAAAAATGTGTTGCTGGATTGTTGACTATTTGGCTGATTAGAATCAAGAAAGGGGATGAATATCAGATTTAGTGTATTATGGTATGCCATGCACTATATTCTTTTCACCATTGGCTCTATCCTTCATTACTCCCTTTCCATCAATCCCAACAGCCAATCCACTCATGTGTATTTGATGCCCTACCTTCAAATTCTTCCATTCTTTCCTACCCCTAACCAATCCATTTTCACAAAGAAACCAAAAAGATCTTTTTAAAAATGTAAGTTACATCGTATCCCTGATGACCTAACGAAGCCCTTTGATGGCTTCCCATTGCAATTAGAGTAAAGTCCAAACTTCTTAATGTGGCCAACAGGCTTTGCATGAGGTGGCGGGGGCTCACTTCTCTGGTGCTAACTTCTGTTACTCTTCCCTTCATTGCTTGTCTGCTAGTTCCTTGACCTTCCCTGTTTCTGCCTCAGAGTCTTTTCCTCAGTTCCTCTAACTAGAATGCCCCCATTATATTGGCTGGGTCAGCCTCACCTTCTGTTCAAATAGCACCTTTTCTGATACACTTTCTCTAATCATCCTGTCAAAGATAACTTTCCTCTTTTCAACATATTTTCTTTATGTCACTTTTTGTTATTGGAAATCACCTTATTTGTTATTTGCTTATGATCTATCTCACCCCAATAGAATATAGACTGTAGGAGGTCTATATTACCTATCTTGTATCTAGTTCCTGGTTTTGTAACTATTTATTCGAAGAATTAATAAATGCCGTGGCTGAATCTATTCAACTTTCTGCAAATGCTGGGAACTTGTAGACATGGATTGTCATAACCTTTAGAAGTACAGCAGTAAAACATGCAGACTTTTAAGCCTGAGTGCTTGCATCCAAATGCAACTTTTACAGATTCATAAATGGTGTGACATTGAGCAAGTTGTGTATTTCTGTAAGCTGCTTTCCTCACCCTCCACCCACCATGGGCATGATACTTGCTAGTATCTGCCCCAGCAGTTGTGATGAGGATTATATGAGATAATCCATGCAACCTACTTAGAACAAAACCAGGTACATAGCGAGTGCTCTGTAAATATTAGTTATCAATTGTAGTGTAGGGAGTTCTATGGAGATCTTGCCATAAATGTAGGTAGAATCAGTCGTCATCTGTGTGGTAAACTTTGAGGGACAGTGGGAAAGTTCTGCTTCACAATCTTGTACATGACTACTAAATTGCCTAACATTTGGGGTATTTTTTCCTTTGGATTTAGCCTGGTTTGTCCTCACCAAGCAGCTATGCAGGTTGGACAAGGAATGATCCAGATTGGAAGGAGACAGAGTGCCCAGAGACTGGGGAGACCAGTGTAAAAGGAAACCAGCAAAGGAGGGTGCAGGTAGCAGACAGACTGCATCAGGGACGTCCAAAGAGCATGAGGACATATGTGAGACATTGTACATGAGGACGTCTCCCATCCTTGGAAGGGCTGGAGGAAGTGAAGCCCTCGGATGTAATACAGCGGAGCTGGAGCTGGGAACCCAGTCCAATCAAGGAATAGGTAAGGTCTGCTTCCTGGAGTGGAATACTCATGGGAGAGAGGGACTGCAACCGGGGACCAGCCCAGTTACCGCAGGCTGAACCACGGGGCCTTACAGGGCTCCTGTAAAGGGGCCAGGGTTGGTCTCAGGTCTGGTCATGTGGTTACAGTAAAACTAGCGATATTCAAGAGCTGGCATCCAAACAGATCCTGGAAGCATGGTTGGTACAGTAACAGGACTGGGGCGAGAGTCAGACACTTGATTTCATCTCTGCTGTTTACCATCTGTCTTACTTTGGGTAGATTACGTAACTCCTCCAAATCTTAGTTCTGTTACCTGGTGAAAAGAAGATAATAGATGTCTCACAGAAGTTTTTTTGTTTGTTTTGTTTTTGTTTTTTAAGATGAAGTGAGCTAACACGTGAACGCATTCAGCAGTGTTCCCGGCATGGCATAGAAGCTCAATTAATGATAGTCCCTCACCCCGTTATTCATTGGAGTGACTATTTTTCGCATTTGCTCTAGTAATAACAGTTCTTTTTGCCCGCCAAGGGGAAAACATTGTAGCAGTGAGTGATTTGATTAGGAGAAGGTGGACAAAGGAAGGAAGAAGAAATAACTTTGACTGTCAAGCCCGATGGGCTCTCCCGTGGGATCCCGGGATCCCGGGCGCGCTCTGGTCTCGGGCACCCCATGGTGGGCGGCGCTTTAGCACCTGAGAGGGGCGGCCTGCTCGGGCCCTAGTTAGCTCCACTCCCTCTTCCCCGCCCCCTCCTCAGCGAGCAACACTCCCTCTTCTTTCCCTGCCCCTATCGCAGGGATTTGTCCTTGTGATTATTTGATCAGTAGCCTGTTTCCCTCACTGGGCTGCCTGCTCCGTGAGCGCCGGGAACCTAACTGGATGCATTGTGTCCACAGCATCCCGCAAAGTGACCACGGTAGCATCCAGCACATAGTGAAGGGCAGCAGGGTCGGGATGGAAAGTGTTGACATCCTTTAAAACAAGCTTTTCTTCCTTTATAGTTTTGCCTGGGGTTGTCAGAATTGTTAAAATGCTGCACAGATATTAAGATGTATTTGAGAGATCTTGGAGATTTAGAAAGGGCATAATTTCCTTCCTGAAAGTTCTTGAGGTACTTATAAAACCTCTGCTGATACAAGCAGCAGTGCCTGTAATGCCTGTTGGGGCAACAACTATACCTTAGGGTGCTTTAAAGAGACTGCATATAAAGATTATCTATGTCTTGGTAAATTTAAATAATAATGATCCCATACCACCTATTTTTAGGAATGCATATATTATTCACCAACAAAATTATATTTATCCAAGTACCTAAGAGTGGAACCTCATTGGGAAAGTGGATATTACATTAAAATTTTGTCTCAGAATATTATGAAGTATGAGACTTACTAAAGAATGAAAATGTAAATTCTACCTTAAAAGTATATTTACAATAAATGATATTCCTATATTAACTTTTTAAAGATTTTTTTGTTCAGTCATGAAAAATAACCTGAATATCAAACAATACTACCTACCAGAACTTTTTTATTTTTTGACATTAGCACAAAAATAAAAGTTTGTTAAAGTTGAGCAGCTAGAGATTTTTCTTGGAGAGTGGATATGAAATATGACATCTTTTTTGATAAAACACCAAAAATAACGATGTAGAATTAAGTAAGTTGACCAGTTTTCAAATGAAAACAATTCAAAGAAAAGAATGCATTAGAGGTCGTTACTTAAGAAAATATTTGTACTCACTTATCTAATTGTTAGGACGTGATAGTGATGTTTTCCTAGTAAGCTGTCTACATTTTGAATAATTATTTCCATTATTTTGAAATGAAGCAAGCAAGAAAAAAAATTAACTTCACTAGAATAAGTGAAACAAGCTTGTTCTACACGCTTTCCTTAGGTAACGTTTGTTGACTCCCTGTTGTGCACCAGGCACTGGCCATACCCTTTAACTATGTTCTCACAACAGGTCTTTAGGACACCTCCAGGAATTACTATTCCTGTTTTATAGCTGCAGAAACTAATGCTTGCTGAAGGTCACAGACTGAGTAGGAACAGCCCCAATGTTTATTTAGATGTCTCTGAGTTTCATTAAAATATATTGCGTCCTCTAAGTTAAAATTCTAAAAATGTTACCATGATAAACATAATTTTAAATGTTAAATAAAAATCAAAGAATCTAATAAACAGTGTTCTTTTCTAATGTGTTCAATTACTAATAGTACTTATATGAAAAGATTTTTATATAAATATTTTTATATTATATAAATCTCTTAGATAATGGGTCACTACAGATGTCGCTAATTTTCAACCCTCTTACTGGCGATAATGACTTGAGCTAATTATAGTGGTGACATTTTTCTTGGATAGAAAGGAGAATGAAGACATTTTATCAATGTAATCATTCATCCATTTAAAAATCCTTTCCCAGCTGATAATGGAGTATTATCCTTGTTGACGAGATGGAGAGGCTGAAAAAAATAAAAAAACTCCTTAAGGTGGCTGCTGGGCAAATAGCTTCTTTATCTGACAGAGGAAGGATGTGCAGTCCGTCAAACCTGCAATGACAGGATGCTCTCACGGACAGCAGGATCTCTCCCTGCCCTTGCCCTGTGTGGCACATGACAAACAGTAGTGAAAAATTAGCAATTATTGGCATTTGTCAACTCTCTGGTTCTGCGGCAGGAAAACGGAAACAGCAGCAATCATGCTCAATTTAAGTCTCTCGTGATGTCAGGCTTTTCACGGACTCACACGGACATCAGAAGAGACTCGAAAAGGTTTACAGATGTGCAGTCAGCTATGACAGTGATGCTGCCAACGTGGCTCACGGATCAACTCACTATTAAGATATCAAAAGCGATCCCTGTGGCTTGCTGACAGCTGGCTCAATTGTTTGCACCTGTTTCCCCTGCATTACACATGTGTCTGGAATGGATTATTCTGGCTTGCGCTGGACACAGTTCACCTTTCCACACTGCGACGTCCTCCAAGGAGCATCACTGCCGAGACCAGGCAGCTCTGTGCAAGGGCCCACAGAAGGAGGCAGCCAGCGTGCTTTTGAAAATGACTCTGGGGTGTCAGGCTGACAAGGTTATCAGTTGAGGTTGCTTCTTGGTAATGTTAACTCATATATGAGCAGTGTTTGCTTCCTCTGTGAACAAGGGGGAGAGCTCTGTGATCTCACGGGGGTACTTGGCCCTTGCCTCCTCTTCAGATAATGTTGCCATTCATCCAGTCATCTTGAATCTGTTGCAGAACTGGCTAGGAGTGTAAGTAAGTAAATCAGTGAACCCTCCCCCAGTCTCCTGAGCCTTCATGTTACCTGGGATACCTCCCTCACTCCCAGAGGAAATCACCGTGAGGCGGACGGAGCACCAGCTTCCAGGTCTTGCCATCGCCTGGGCGGACTCTGAGACTTGCCCTAGCAAGGGGTTCACATGGTTACATAGTTTTGTAAAATGTGCACAACTAAGCCATTTTAACCACAGTGGGTTAAGACTGCTGTTTCTTTCCACTTTGACTTCTCCTCTGACATACTTCCCATCATGTGATGTGGTGTTAGATGCTTGTGGGCACTTTTAGTGTCTGGCTAAGGGGAAGCTGAGTTGGGGACACATTTAGTTTGGGTTTAGTTGGGTATTTTTATGCGGTTTGCAGTCACTTCCGTTTTAAGTTATTACTGGCTTCCAGGAATACTGTCCATTATTTATGTCTGATTTTGAATTCATAGTTATATATTATTTTTCTTAAGGAGGACCCCCTAAATTCCAAAGCTTCAGGCCTCACAAAACCTGGTATCTCCTGCTTGCTGCTTATAACTTGTCACCAAATCCTGTGAATTCCCTCTAGTGATATTCTAGTAAACTGGCTTCTGAAAAACCAAAAACGCTGATTTATAGTGTTTGCTATTTTCTGTGGCCATTTTTCCATTGCTGATTTGAAGCTACCAATGGTGTCACAGCTAACTCACAAACTTCTGAATGTTTAACAGTTGACCTTTGCAAGCTGGTACAAGATGGCTCCATTATGCCACTAATCCCATCCCCCCAATAGTTCTATGAACATCCTTTCTTGTCTTCATATCTAATAGCCTTAGTTCAGACTTTCATCTCTGCTCAACCTCATTCTCCCAAGACCATTGTAACAGTTTCTTATCCTGTTTTCAGCTACCAGGCTGTTTGGAGTTCAGTCCACCTTATACAACACATCAGAGTTCTTAACATTCTCATTTGACTATGTGAGCCTCTTGCTTTCATCCTTTTCTGGGTCCCCTGTTATCTGTAGGGTAAAAATGTGAATTTCTGAGCTTGTTTACAAGCTCCTTCATGCTCTGTCACATACTGTCATCTGGCCTCACCTCCCTCCATAGTACTGAGGCTTCTGAGAGGAAACAGCATGTCTCAAACGTGCTGACGCCAGCACATCCTGCACCTTTGTTTGTGTCCCCCTCTGCTTGGATTCTTTTTCCTCCTTTCTTCACTCTACTTGGCAAACTCCTAGGCACATGTCTACTTTGGGATTCTGAAAAAGTTTTTCTGCCCTGAGGTCAGCTCAAGGATGTCTTCTGTGGGGTCTCAGGGACTTCAGAAGTTCACTTGGAGACCCAGGACAAAAAGAGGAGCAAAGGAATGACATATCTCCACGTAAGGAGTTACATTTCCCAGAATTCCCTATGCACTTGACCAAATGGTACTAAATAAAAAGCCCCTCCCTTCATTGCTGGATCTAAAACGAGTCACTCCGCGGTGGAAGATTAAAGAAACTGACACCCCGTGCCAGGAATATAAAAATTTAACCTCAGGTTTCCTTCCCAGATCAGCTTTCAGGGGTCGTCATTAAGATAATGCGCTCTGCTTGCTCAACCTGTCACCTGCACCCCATTGTCACATTGAAAAACCGTCCTGTGTCTCTCTTGTACTTCCACTTGCATTCCCTGCGAAAATGACTCGTAAGGTTCTTGGGCTCTCCAGCAGGATTCTTTCTGTATTTTTAATAGTGCTCACGAGGACACATGTCATCTTTTGTTTATGTGCCTGTCTCCTATGACTAGAATAAATGCTCCTCAAGATTAGACACCATGTTTTGTTGATCTTAGTTTCCTCAATGCCTGACAAAATGGGCCCTCAGTAGTATCTAGAAACCCTCAATAAAGAACAGAAGAATGGATGGATAAATGAGTGAAAGGATGAAGTAGGAAAAGCGGTGGTCAAGGAGGGGTGGGTTTACCCGTGTCTACACCTGTGGCAATTCCAAGGTGATAGAATAGAGCTGCAGCTCTGGAAATAAACAGTGGAAGCTCTTGGTTTTGTGGATATTAGTATTTACATGTGCAATGCACTTACGCAATTAATCTTTGTTCTTTCTTTTTTTACCGTGTTTTATTTATTTATTTATTTGGTAGTTCCCTGGCTGGGAATCGAACCCAGACCGCGGTGGTGAGAGCGCTGAAGCCTAGCCACTGCACCACCAGGGGTCCTCTTTTTTTTTCTTTTCATATTTTTTTAAAATTTCAATTACAGTTGACATACAATATTATATTTGTTCCGGGCATACAACATAGACATTTATAAAACTTATGAAGTGATCAGCAGGATAAGTCTAGTACCCACCTGACATCATACATAATCCTTGTTCTTGATGTGATAAATTTTAAGCATTACAGAAGGAGAGACTTTTGTAAATTTTAAGCACAATAGGAGAAACTTCACTGCACTAAAAGCCTGGTTCATGCATGTAGTGGATACATGATGAGCACCTAATGCACACCAAGTGGTGTTGGAGAAAAAGGGGATGAACAGGGCCAACTGGGGGAAGAAGTGCTAAGCTAAGGGGTGATAGCAGGAAAAGCAGAGTGCCGAAGAAACAGGGGAGGCCAGCGGGATGAGAAATAATTGCTATTGAACATGTAGGAAAAAACTAGGAGAGGGCACAGGAATAATGAAAGTAATAAAGATTTAGAACAGAAAGGTATCCAGTAAATTAAGTGAAAAAAATGATAGGAATTTCTGAAATGGGTTGGTGCCGGGCACTAATTTCATAGACTGATTTTACAGAGCACTTTCTTACACATGAATTCATGATGGATGTTTCTAAACCTCATGATAGTGTTTTCCAGACTGTTCTGTGGAACACTAATGTCTTCAAGATGGTGATAGTTGTTTTTCTGGAAAAATTTTCCACATACCTTAGAACCAACCTCCTTTGGATTCATTATGCTCATTTAGATATTAAGGGCTCTGAGAATTTCAAAAAACATTTTTTTCTTTTATTTAACCCAACATTTCCCAAACAGATCTAACCACTGAACAAACACTTCTTTCTTGAACCATCTCCTGAGACATCAAAGGACGAGAGTTTTCCTTAGAACATAGTTTGATAAATATATAGACTTCACCGAATTCATTTCCGGGAGGACCCAGAGTGTGACATAGAGCCTGTTTATTTCAACCAATCTGAATTTTTAGTCGTCGCAGAGACAGAACATGCACAGGCAGCTCACTGTTTGAAGCTCAGTTTTCTTCTCTTTAGTATGATGGTGGATGGCTGCCCTTCCAACTTTTGAAGATGAAGGGGGACAGTCCCTTTGAAAATGCATTGAGAAAAGGTTAGAACAGCTGCTGGAAGGCAGCATGACCAGGCCGCCAGGCTAGCAGTCAGGAGCTTTGGGACACCTGGGTGTGACAACTCATCTTGCCAGGAAGTGTGTGGGTTGATGAAAGTGGTCAGAACTTTCAGGACTTCACTTGAACATGGATCTTGCCTCTATACATGCAAGGGATTTGGTCTAAAAGAGTTATAAAGTCCTGAGCTGGGGCTATTTGACAGTATGCTGAAAACAAAATGAGGAACAGGTTAAGTGCCCAGTCTAGGGGCGAGAAGTAGAAAGTAGCTGGGCGTGTTTAATAGAAATAGGAGCTAATGGAGGAGTGAGGGGGATGCTATTGACTGACTTTTGCTGGGTGGGAAATCTCGTTGGGCAACAGAATCAGGAGTTAAGGGCACATCCTTTTTTGTCCCTATCCCCATGAGTACCGTCCCTTTGTCAGTTTGTCTCTGCCTTGACTGTCTGTGATGATGTCTGTACCTCCAGCTTTGGTCATCGGCCAGTGGGTGCTGGATCTGGTGGCACCTAGGAAACCCTCTCCAATCTTAATAAGTGAAACGGTCTGGAAGTGGTCTGCTATTTCCCACTTATCTTATCAAGACTGAACTGAGCTTCAGGGCCTGTTTGAGCCTGGAGCTGTAGACCTCCTGATCACTAATACATATCGGTGGCCTGTTGGGTACTGTGTGTAGGGGTTGCGTCCTCTGATAGGATCCATTGTGCCCAGTTTCTCCATTTTGCCCATTTCCCGAGGACCCTTGTCTCTGGTTCTTCCTTCCATCTCCCTGGAATGACTTGAGTCCAGATTTGGCTTTTCATCTAATTATTGTATTTTTCTTTTCTTTTAGGGGTTAAACAAAAATCTGATTTCCAGGTTTTTTTTAGGACATTTTGGTATTTGACTGTGTGGCCTTGACACATTCTTGGGGACATTTCTCAAGCACACCCCACAGGATGAAGATATTTATTGCAAAATTTATAAAAGGCTTTAAGTGTGATTTTTTTTTTTTAGGTTAATGAAATATGTACAAATGAGAAATATTCCTGATGTAACATTTTTTGTCACCTTTTGGGAAAACAATTCTGTGACCTACCACCTATACTGTAGTAGATATCTAGAGTCACTACCACCTTAAAGTCTGGGTGTTCTTCCTTGGTCTGTTCCCCCACATTATCCCCACACCATTAGCCATGGCCATATTTCCCTGAACTTGGCCTTGAATGGCCAGAGTATCCCTCCTGCCAAGCTGGTCAGACTCCAAATTTAGTCTCAGCTCATTTTCTTCCCCCAGATGGCCCAGACATGATTGCTAGCCTTCTGCAAAGAAAGAGTAGGAAGGGTATCATCCCATATGCACATTTAACTAAAGCAAGTCCAACTGAAAGAGTTCAGAGACATAGGGTGGAAATAATGTCATAGATTCACAAACTGATAATGCATCTGGGTGTGAGCAGGAAATGGAAGGCAGAAATCTATTTCCTTTGATCAGTCTTAATTCCATTTTGTTTCTCCATGGTGTGAGCATCTTATAGGACTGAGTATAATTACAGTAGTAAAGATAGGCATTTTACTTACTGCATGGCTCTTTGGTGCAATCCAGTTACATCATTTGCTGCTCAACCAAAGAAATAGACATCTGCACTAAAGCTTCAGGACAGCTGATTCTTTTGGGTCTTCCAAAGCTGTACTGATCGATAGAATTTTTGATAATGATGGTTTTTAGTGTCCAATATGGTAGCCAGTGTCCAATATGGTAGCCAGTACTTGACATGTGGCTAGTGTGACAGAGGAATTTAAATTAATAAAACTTAATTTAAATGAAATAGCTTAATGGTACCGTATTGAATAGTACAGATCCAGAGAATTTCTAGCACAGCATTGTATTTTCTATTTCTGTGTAGGAAATGACTACACATTTCACATTTACACACACCTATTTTATTAGCTTACATTTGCAGTTCTTTAGGTCAGAAGTTGGCACTACTTTGACTGGGTTCTCTGCTTAGAGTCTCAAAAGACTGAAATCGAGGTGCTGGCTGGGCTGAGCTCTTCTCTCTGGAGACTCGGAAAGCATCTGCTTCCAGGCTCATTCTGGTTATGGGCAGAGTTCAGCTTCTTGTGGTTGTCAGACGAGGTCCTTATTTTCTTGCTGGCTGTTGGCCAGGCATCACTCTCTGCAGCTAGCAGCCAACCCCTGGTCCTTCCACATGGCCCCTTTTAGCCGCAAGCCAGTAATGGCTTATCGTACCCTTCTGTCACTTTGCTTCTCTCTGACTTTCCCTTCAGCTCCCAGCCTCTGAAAATGCTCTGCTTTTAAAGGCTTGCTTTTTGGGTCAGGCCCATCCAGATGATCTCTGTAATATTAAGGTCACCTGACGAGGGACTTTGCATCTGCAAAAGTGCTCCACAGTGGTACTTAGATAGTGTTTAATGGAAGTACCAGGAATGAGAATCTCAGGAGGCAACTCTGTCTGCCACAGTCACCTTCTTAAGATTTCCAATGACAATTTTGACCAGGTTTGATTTTTTTTTTTGTTTTTAATTTCATACAAACTTTGGGACCCAACAGTCCAGTAAAATAAGATCTTACATTAGGAAGAGTAATTTCATTGCTTTGGGTTTTGAATTCTTTTCTGTTCTCAAGAATCACTTTCAAAATGTAGAAACCTAGGAGTTAGTAGGTGGGGTGGCATAGGAGAATGTAAGCCTGTATCTACTAAGACTTTAACTTTATTTATTTATTTTTATTGTTAGACTTATTGGGGTGGCATAGGGTAACAAGAATTACATAGATTCCATCGTCTACAGTGCATCGTCTATGTATTGCATTATACGTTCAACACCCAGTGTCAGTTCTCTTTCCATCACCATAGACTTTAAATTTTAACACTCTAGTCAAGATTAAGTAATCTATAGATGAGATGTGTTGGCTGAATTGTGGGAGAGGAAGGTGAAGAACCACCTGAGAAGGGTTGGGAGGGAGGAGTCTAATAGGAGGACTTCGTGTGTACCAAAAGACAAGTTAATTTGTCTCTTGCAAAATTATCTACCACTCTGGTGTTTGGGCCTTAGGTTGCCTTTCCCTGCCTTAGCAAATTTTAAGAGCTATTGAGGTCAATGAAACAGCATGGTTTGTAAAAGAAAGATCCCTTAAATCCCTTCAAAGTGATATCAGTCTGTGTTAATGGAAGCATTATGTTCTAAACCAGAAAAAAAAATTATTTCCAGCAACTTGGCACTAGTCTTGCCTGAACGTATTTTAACTGCTTTTAGTTTGGGATACCACATGTTGAAAAAGAGACAAATTAGAGAAAATTCGGAGAGCGGCGACCAATATGATAAAATGTCTAGTTAAAGGTTCATGGCGCAGCTCAGGGGATTGGTAATGCGATATAAATCCCCACTCGTCAGCATTTTTAGCAGTGTCTATCTAATAACTGTCATCGCTGCTTAGAGTCAGAGGCCAGTGTGGGAAGAACTGACGGGTGGGATGTGGTTCAGAATGGTGCAGTTTGTGTTCCAAATGGCATCACCGTCAGAGCATTTTTCACTTTTCAGGTGAAGAAGTGAAGCATTTAAATGCAGAGGCTAACTCAGGTATTCACTGGGACCTCAGCCAGTTAGTTCCAAGTTTGGCTGGATGTATGCTAATTGCTCTGAGTAGTACACGTGGCTGTATTTGAATTAGGAGTGAGAGAAATTCTTCTTCTCAAGGTTAAATGAATATTCAAAGTAGATGGACTATTTCTAAGAAGTTTGCAATTTGCTTTAAGTTTAAGTTAAAAACATTTGAATGCCAGTTTACTGAACCACAGTGAGAACTATAATCTTAATTGTTGTGCTCGTGTTGATGAGATCTAGGCACTCTACACCTTTAGGAAGACCTCCAGTGGGAGCCAAATCATAATGAGAATGTTTCTCTGTGGTTGGCACAGTGTTCTTTAGATGATTCCAAAGCAGCTGGATGTGTCCATCCTTAATTTTTGATCAAGTCTGGATGACTGGCCAGGTTGCTTGGTGGATGTGGCTTAGCACTCATGAGACTTCTGTTTTAGTCCTGGATCTGTTATTGACTCAGTGGTGATACTTGCTAAATAAGCAAAACAAGGAACTGGTGATAAGTGGTCTGTAAGACATTTATGGCCATAAAATTGTTTGGTGTTATGTATATACTCAATGGGCAGCTAAGTAGATAGGTAATTAACTTTCCTGGTTTTACTCACTGAAGACCTCAAGGTCTGACTGATATTAGAAATATCAGTCAATCCAATAAACATTTTTTTATGGCTTCCTGTGTACAAATTATTATGTTAGCCATGCAAGGAGACATGGTTTCTTCCCACAAGGAATTTAAATGACTAATTAAAATATAAATGTTGTCATTATGCCTTAATTTAAATATCAGTGAATATGACGACCACTTGAATATGATAGTGTAGTATCAATAATGACTATGACTCTATAAGGCAGAATTAAATAAAACTAACAATAGAGGGGCAGTAAGCTGTGGGATAGGATATGGAGTAGGAAAAAATATATTTCATTTAGGGAAATTAGAGAGGAATTCATAGAGTATGATATTTGAGCTGGACGCTCATGGGAATGTTCCGCGACCTTGGGGTACCACTGGTTTAGGGGCCGAGTTTGGAGTAGCTGTGGTGGCGAAGTGGAACTGGGCTTGCTGGTGGGCGAGGAGGACACGCGAGAAAGCTGAGGACACCAGCAGCACAGGCCACCTCTGCAGTCGTCTGTGAGGGCCGCTGTAACAGTAGCGCAGACTGGGCGGCTTCAGCAAGGCAAGTTCTTTTCCTCTCAGTTCAGGAGGTTGGAGATGGAAGCGACAGGTCCTGGCGGGCCTGGTGTCTCTGGAGGCTTCTCTTTGGCTGGTAGATGACCAGCTTCTCACTATGTCCCCACATGGCCTTTTCTCTGTGCACATTACCCCTCTTGTCTCTCTCTTTTTCGTTTTCAAAAAAAATTTTTATTACTTTTATTGGGGGTGACATTAGTTAGTAAAATATGGGTTTCAAGTGTCCATTTTTATAATACATAAGGACATTGGTAATATTGGATCAGGGCCCACCCTTATGACTTGATTAAACTGTGATTACCTCCTAGAAGGCCCTAATTCCAAATACAATCACATTAGGGGTTAGAACTTAAATATGTAAATTAGGGGAGGGTGACTCAAAATAGTTTATAATAATATCTAAGGCTCTGAGAGGGGCCCTAGCCTTGAATTCACATGACAATATGTTTTTCTATGAAAAGTAAGTTATTTTTATGTTCTTGGTCTTTAAGAGTGCCCCTGCCAAAAAAAAAAAGAAAAGAAGAAAAAAGGAATAGTTTTTAGACCCGGTAAAACCTGGGTACCCCTCCAGCCTGGAGCAAGATACTCATTAGGCCCAACGTTCAGCAGGAGTGGGAGCTTGGAATAGGGGTGTTGTGAGAGGCCCGTGGGCCAGTGACAGGTTCTGATGGGAACCCCAAAGTCTGATGGAGCTATGAACGGTTTCGGGCTGGGTGGTGATCAGTACCTCGGGAGTAAATGCGCAGGCCCTCAGCAGGCTCCTGTGGCATCCTGTCCTACACCAGTGGTGTCCAATGGAAACCCAATGTGACAACACAGGACGGAGCATGGGGGCATTTGGGGCACAGAGGAGTTGGTTGTTAACCTTGGAAGAAAATGTGGTGGAGACAGAGACAGAGAACCATTCTGATTCTTTTTCTTTTTTTTTCCCTGGCATAATATACATGGAAGTTAGATTTGGAAATCTATTTCTTGGTCTCTGAGTCAGGAGAAAGCAGTCCACATTAGCAACGCACGAAGACCTTAAGGGAGCAGGGACGTCTGCTCCAGGCCTCTTTCTTTAAGTTCCTCTGTTCTTGCTCCTGATCAGTGTGTCTGTTCAGAATCAAGTGAAGGTACTTGTGAAAAAGGAAAATTCCTAGGCTTCATGCCAGACCGAATGAAGCAGAATCTGTGGTGGGTGGGGCCACAAAACTTCATTCTGACAGTTCATAATTGATTTTTTTTTACTCTCTCGAGATTGAGGTTTACTGCCCTGTATCCACAGCAAAACAAAGTACTATAGCAATAATTTCAGTGTTGCTACCATTAAAATCTATTAATTATAATAAGAACTACCATTTTTGGAGTACATTATGAACTGTGTACTGTTGTAAGCAGGGTACTCACATGATGTGCACAGTGAATCTTTATGATGATAACATCGCTCGTATTGGGCAGATGAAAGAGAAACCAAGACTCAGAAAAGTTAAATTTCTCAAGGTCACATAAGCAGTATCATTCAAAAAAGGGAAGGGGGGAAAAGGAGAAGGAAAATTTGATAAACCTCAATTTGAATTAGTTGTTATGTATAAAACCATGTTAGAGTTCTATATTGCCTTAGCTGTATGAATTCTATAATAAATATTAACTCCTAAGACTCCTGCCTGCTTGTGCAGTGCTATACTGTCAAACTGATACTCTGATGAAATGGAATGCCAGGAAATTCTAGGCGTTTGTGGCAGAAGAAATAGATTTCATGCACTTTTCTTGCCAATACTAACATCCCTCTGTGACACTCACGAGGCTGTGGAGAGTAGTTTGGTTGGCTAATGTTCACATTTTTGGTTTGATAAGAAATTTGGGCAGCTTCAGGCAGGAGGTAGATAGCTTTGGAAAACAGGAACAAAAACCCATTGTATGATAATCTATTTTATTTCAGTAGGCTATGGATCAATAAATATGATATTTTATTTTTGTAAAGCAAAATCGGAACAATTCATAGTCAAAATACATACTAGAAATTGTGTACTATTAGTTCCACTTAAAAGGAAATAATTTCCATTCAATGCACCAAACAACATGGTAAAGGTTCTTGAGGCAACTCTTGCAGTTATCATGTAAGATTATAACACAGTGTATGTAGTCAGTCCTTCAACAAATTTGCATTTCAGATATACAAAAAGAAATAAAATATCTTTGTTTATTATAGTTAGACTGACTGGATACCCCTTATAAGAGAGGGCAAAGGTAAGTTGATGTAACACATTTTAACAAATGTAGTTCTCCCTAAATTGAGGTCAATTATTTCATAGCTGTTTTATTCTGAGGATGATAAGAAATACTTATTTTTAAAAATATTTATTTAAATATAGGTTTCTGGTTTCTAAATGCTTTTGTAGTGAAAAATGTATTGAAATATACTGCAAAGTAAAAATAGAATTCATCTGTCATCCTTTCATTTATGTTTGGATTTTATAAAATAAGAAGATAAAGATCCCTTCTGTCCACACATATTCCCCTCCCAGGGTCAAAAATTATTGGCTAGCTAGTTGATGTAGACCCTTTCTCTTTCCTAGATTTGTACTTCATATGCATAAGTACATTGAATACACCAAATTAGTCTATAATTAAATATATTTATTAGGTATCAGTTTTATTTACTAATAATATAGGATGGGCATTTTAGTTCATTTCATGTAGGACTTTTAAGCTTTTTAATGGCTCTCCTTCATTATTATTGAGCCATACTCCTATTTAATATTTTAATTTTAATTGTGACATTTCCCCTATAATTTTTTCTCTTTTTGCTATTATAAACAAATTTTTAATGCCTTGTGAGGTATGTACATTTCAAATTTCAACAGATAATGCCAACCAAATTACTTTCCACGAAATTTGTATATTCCCCCCCATATTTGTATTTATAAAATTTTATTTGTATTTGTATTTGTATATTTTCCATTTCTGCTGACATGGATGGTTAGCAATCTTTTCAATCACTAACAATGTACTGAGGGCAAATTATATTTTGTTTTATTTTGCAGTAAAGAACTCAATGATTCTAAATGCTTTTGTATATTAAAATGTTCTGATATATTTCTAAATGATATATGTACTCTAGAGTCAAGAATAAGAAAAATAGATGCTTAGTTAGGATTATACAACACTTAAAATAATTACCATTCTCATCTTTAACCTCATATTCCAAGAAACTTTTATTTGTCAGGATGGTTAATTAATTCAAAATGTTTCCAACATTCACCTCAATTTCTGCTACTAATTCTGCTTGTTTGAGAAATTCAAGCTGTTTTGTTTTGTTTTTCCCATCTGCACTTTGTTATTAAGAACAATCTTCATTTTTATTGCCCCACATTACAAATTATATTTTATTTTTTGACATTCCTATAAAAACACCGAAGATTATGATTCTGAACAATTTTTGAGTAGTGCTGACTTCTCGGAGCCTTTCACTTGTGTTCTCATAAAGTAAAACTATTTTTTTCTCCTTTAAAATTAGTTATCGGATCTTGGTGGATAAGAAACTGAAATGAGATGCTCTTGACTCAATCAAACCAGCAAATACCTCTGCAGGCTTAGTCATAAAACCCAGCACGGAAATAATACTTGTCTCACGATCAGGTCAGAAATGATAACTGAAACCATGGAATCCTTAAGATAAGCTACCTGTGTAATCAGGGGAAATAGCTGAAGGCCTAATAGAAGGCTTTGTGTTGGAGGACAGTGATTGAAGTTCAAAAGGCTTAGCAGAGGTCAAGTTGGCAATGTCAGGTATTTCCCCAAGTTTACTTCATTCAATTAAGTTGAAACAATCTGGTCCTGTGAAAGACTTAGTGGCTTTCTTGTGCTGGGGGGCCCAGGCCAAGGGATGCTCGGTTTCCTCTGCACCAAAAGCCTGTCTGGGATAATTTTAAAAAAAGAGAGGGAGAGTTGATTTTCATGAATTCTCTGTGGGGAACTTGTGTGCAATACAATTATTCTAAATCTTGTGAATTTACAAGCTATTCTTGAAAGAGATGGAAGATGCAATTATTTTTCTGCATGTGTCAGCCAATTAACAGCAACTAAATTCTTTTCAAACTTTTGTTGTTTCTAAATGGGATGACCATTCCCGTGTCTGTCACTTTAATTGAGCTGGTTTTCTTCCTGTTTAGTCTAAACTACTGTTGATTGCCTTGACCCCTGCTTAGCTGAAGGACAAAATGCCCTGGATTGAGGGCTTTCTTAGGAGTGTCTGTATTCTCAGCACACTGCTGCCTGAGCTAGGCAGATTTTAGGGTAGAAAAGTATCCAAAATTGCTTCTTTAAGAAGTTTCACATGCTAAGATTTAGTTTTTTTACTTTGTTATGTCACTTTTCTTTTTTAAAATGGACTGTTTTATTTCTTAGTTGGAGTAATTGTTTTACAAACAGGAGTGAACTTTGTGGCAGAATAGAAATGGGACATACCCTGCCTGACTGCAGCAATGATCAGATTACAGAGATAAATTGACATATGAGAAGTTCCGGAATACTGGGTAATTACAGCACATACCTCCAGGAAATTCACACACACACACACACACACGCACACATTAACCTCTTGCATAAGTGTGTATGTATGACTATATAGATTCTAATTATAAGGTAGGTTTAGGAGATAAACTTGAATAGCACCAAATGTCAGAATCAATGTGTTTATTAGTTTCAGGTATATTTCTAAAAGCCCATGATAGCAGTAACTATTCATTAGTCAAATATTAGGCAAAATAAATACAGACAAAAATGATTTTATCCAGTAGTTGCTAAACCTGGCTAATTGTGCAGTTCACTCGGGTTTATTCAGACCTCTAAAACCAGAATCTCCAAATTGGAGTCCAGTGATCAGTAGTTTAACAGGATCTCCAAATAATTCTGATAGTCAAACAGATTTGGGAACCCTAAAAAAGCCAATTAGACTAATAAGTCATTTTGTTCTAATCAGTTTGATGTTGAAGGAATTGTGCAATTTACTGAAGAACTGTTATTACATTATTTTGGTAAAGCATATGAACATGATTAAGTCAATAACAAGAAAAACCAGGATTCAGTCCTAAGCCTTCTGGCTACATGTCAAGGCTTCCAACACACTGACTTCCATTTATCTTGAGGCAAAAATCATGAGAGGCCTTTCTAGTAGGATCTCTACTTTATTCATTTTTTTTTTCAGATTTTATTGTTAAATTTATTGGGGTGACATTGATCAGCAAAAAATTATACAGGTTCCAGGTGTATAATTCTACAATACATTGTCTATGTGTTGTGTTGTGTGTCATCACCTGGACTCAGTTCTCTTTCCATCACCGTATATTTGTGTCCCTGTCCCTTCTCTTCCACCCTTCTCCCCACTTACCCTCAGGTAACTACTAAATTATTGACTGTGTCCATGAGTTTTGTTTCTTCATTGCCTTCAATTTTATGTTCCATCTATGTGTGGAGTCATGTAATTCTTGGTTTTTCCTGTCTGGCTTATTGCACTTAGCATGAGGGATCTCTACTTTAGATCTAGCATTTTGTCTTTCTGTCATCCTCAAGTTATTTTTGAAGTCAGCATTATTTCGGCTTAGAATACATTTGTTGAGGTGCCATATGCCTAACTTCTTGTTGGATGATGGGTTAGGCCTCAGGAGGATGAGCTCTACTGTCAAGGAGTCTTGTTGAAGAGATGAGATTTACTTGGGACAAGAGTAGAAAGCAGCAGACTAAAGGGATGAAGTGTACACTGTGGACTTGCAGTTGCAGCAGTTCACAGGAAATCATTTGGGGCTAAAATGTTGTAGGAAAGACTAGGGGAAGCAGGATTTGATCTTGGTCTTGGTGAGTGGGATTTAGAAAGCTTAGGAGAAGACATTCCAGGTATGGGAACAGCCTGAGAGATGGAGCGAATGTCTGCGTGTGTGTCTGTATATATGTTTGCATGTGTGTTTGCATGGGTGTATGTGTGTGCGTGTATATTTAGTGATACTCAGGGGACTGGTTCAGCTGGGGCACAGTGACAGAGAGGGAACAGGATACAGAAGATGGGGCCAGGCCCCACCCTTCAAGGTGGCCAGACTCCATGGGGCACTGAGATTGTCCAGTGAAAAGGTGCTTTTTGGCGTCATTGCCCTCTTCTGGCTGTGTGTTATTTATTATTCAGTCATGTATGTGCTTCCAGCCCCCAGAAAATACTTTAACCTACTGCTCCCTAAGCCTTTGTCTTTGTCCAGAATGTAATTAAGCCCAGTGAATGACCATCGCTCTGAGACACACATGGGATTTGGGACGTCGAAAGACAAAAGCCTCAGCACAATAGCCAGAGAATCAGCAGGTTCCTGGGATATGGCTAATTTTTCTCTGGCTGTTTAGTAACAGGTGGTATTTATCTAAGCAGACTGCCCTGGGCAGCTGGTTGATGGGTTCCTCCAGCTGGACATCTTCTCTCCATTTAGTCTGACCACACCTGCTTCAGACGGCAAACAAGAGCCTTTCTCATCTCCAGCATCTATACGTGGGGGGCTGCGGGTATAGATGAACCATTCAGTTTCCAGCTGTAGTGTTTCATGATGTCTGAGGATCCCATCTGGCCTTCTACCAGGAAAAAAGAAAAGAGGAGGTTTTAGGTTAAAGGTGGGCTTCTTTTTTCAGGGAGTGGTTTTGTCCTGTTGGGCTGCTTTCTTTTAAAAAGGAGATTTCATCATTGGCTGCTATCATGTGATCAGATTTATCTCCCATTAAAACTTCCTCTCCCTGAAGCATGCACTGACATGAGGGTACCTGTCCCTTCAAGCTTTTATTGTACTGCATTAAGGAATGGTAGAATAGTCTCATGAAAGATTAATCACTTCCTGTAAGCATCTTGTACCTGCAGACAGGCAATTACTGAAATATGTCCGAAAGAAAACAAGGAAGGATGTTCACATGTATTGGCCAGGTATTTTTTGGCAGTATGAGTACAAAACTTGTTTAGGTGCCAGCACTTTTAGAGCCTAAAAGGACTTCTGTGCTGAGTTAATGGATCCTAGTTTGTTTTGTACATGAGTAGCAATGTTTTCTTTGTAATGATAGCCAAAACTTTGACACTGCTCAGGTATTTCTCTTGAAGCTACACAAATGTGTGCATTCTTATTTATTTCCCTGTCTTTACTGAATGAGAAATCAAACATTTGGACTAAATCCAGTCCTGGCAATTTCGAGAGCCCTGCATTCCTGGTGCTGGGCCTGCCACATGTAGGTGTTCAATAAGTATTTAAGGATTGAAAAAATCTATTTTATGGTTGTCAAGGGTTTTACAACAACAAATGATATTTTAGGGGATGTTGTGGCCTCAGTCCTGAAAAACCCACTTGTCGATAGAGTAGTGGGCTCTCCACCACCTTGACTCAAAACTTTATATTTACCAATTACGTTCCTGGCTTTGTGCTAGAGGCTGGGGAAAAGTGGGGAGAGGGGTGGGGAAGAGGGAGGGGGACAGACACTTTGCTTTTAAGAAGCTGATGATTCCTGGCAAAGGAAATAGTAGTAGAATAACATCAATAACAAAAACAGCATTATTGAGCACTTGCTGTATTATAGAGATTTAAGCCCTTTATATATTAATCATTTAATCCAGAATTATTATTACTGTTGTTCTAGTCTGCCATACATATAAACCAAGGCATATTTACACACTTTCTAGAAGTGAACCAAAGCTAGTCAGTGATGAAACAGGGATGCAGGTGATAATACAGGACCAAATGTTGAACGTGTAGATTCCCCTGATGGGACAAGTACAGGGTGTGAGTGGTGGCTCCCTTGATCCTTGATTCGGTCGACTGGGATCAGGGACAAGTTCCAGGAGCAGGTGATGTCTGAGCCTTTCCTTCCTTATCTCCACTTCTGGCCCTGGGATCTGGGGTCTGAGATATCGTTTCTCTCCAGATCTGGTCCCCAGTTCTTTGCGTGTCCTTCACCACAAACGGGGAGCATTGGCTGCATTCTGCTTTGTGACATCTGTCCACTGATATCTCAATAAGTTTTTCCATCTCAGCACCTATAATCATGTCTTTTATGATCGGCAGCCTGCTGTCATGCCCAGGAGGTGGGACATGCTTGGATTTGAATCTTGTCTTTTCATTTGCAAGCTGTGTAGTATGACAAGTTACTTCACTTTATAGGATTAATTATATTCATCTCCTTGGTCTGCTTAAATAACTAATTGGTAATATATGTAAAATATCCATCCTATAGAAGGTCCTCAATAAATACGTTATTTCTTTCTTTTGTAAGACTAGGCCTTCTTCTTTTTCTTTGCCTATATTTACCCCAGGACCTAGGATGGGTCCCCCCAAATATTAGAGGATGAATACATGTTTGTTAATTTGATTTTATGGGAGAGGAAAAATAATTGATGCCAGTGTTATATTATTATACCATTTATCCACAACATCTTCCTGGAACACTTCTTTGCTCCCCTTCCCACTTGTACCTTCCCTGCTTAGTTTAGATCCCACTGTCTTTCAGGTCTTGGCTTAGACGTCATTTTCTCCAGACGGTTTCCCTGCCTGAGTCAGGCTTTTTCCTCTCTGCACCAAGGTCTGTAGCACCTTGGGCTGTAGGAGCTATAGGTGCCAGACAGCTTTGTTATTATTTTTTTATTGAAGTGAAATTCACATAACACAAAATTAACAGTTTTGAAGTGTACACTTCAATGGCATTTAGTACATCCACAATGTTGTATGTCCACCACCTCTATATAGTTCTAAAACGTTTTATTTTCCATCAAAATGAAACTCCCACCAGCATCTAGCAACCACACATCTACTTTCCGTCGCTATGGATGTACCTATTCTGGATATTTTATATAAATGGAATCATACAATATGTAGCCTTTTCTGTGTGGCCTCTTTTCTTAGCATAATACTTTTGAGGTTCACCATATTGTGGCATGTATTAGTACTTCATTCCTTTCTTATGGCCAAGTAATGTTCAATTGTAGGTATATAGCACACATTGTTTATTCATTCATCCATTGATTGACATTTGGGTGTTTGACGTTTTGGTTACTGTGAATACTGCTATTAAGAACATTTGTGGACAAGTATTTGTGTACTTGTTTTCAATTCTTTTGGGTATATTCTTAAGAGTAGAATTGTTGAGTCATATGGAAATTCTGTGTCTAACTTTTTCAGTAACCACCAGCTTTATTATTTTCTAATTTCACAGTGCTACCCAAGTTAAACCTAAAGATAAGCTTCTTGTGAGGATCACCAGAGAAAGCTTTAATAGGAAAGGAGGGTCATGAACTGTTTTTAAAGATGTGTAGGATCTGAGAACCATATGACTTTACTCACATGTGGGATATAAAACTGAAAGCAACAAATGAACAAGACAAACAAACAATCATAGACACAGAGAAGAGTTTAGTGGCTACTGGAGTGTGAGAGAGGAGGGGGTGGTAGGAGAGGTTAGAGGGGGTCAAATACCAGGGGTGCCAAAAAAATGGATACATATTTTAAGAGCTGTTATCTATGTATTACATAAATACTGATGTTAACCACTTTGAGCACCTCTTGTAATTGCAGAAGTCAAACGTGACTTGTATTCATCTTTCGTTATTGGTATATATTGAGTATTCTAATTTTAATAGTTTTTTCCTTTCTTGGAATATGTATACATTTTTTGGCACCCTCTGTATATGATAATGGAAAGAGAACTCACTCTAAGTAGTGAATGCACAATGCATATTAGAATTGTGCACTTGAAACCTATATAATTTTACTAACCAATGTCACCCCCATCAATAGAATAAAAATTGAAAAAGAAGATAGGTAGGATTTGTATCTAGAAGGTAGACAAGGGTGGTCTCCTGGTAGGAAATGGTCTGACGGAGGCTACTGAGTGTGGCTCTGGAGTTTGGTTCTGAGCAGGCTTATCATTTTGAAAAAACTGAAAAGAAAACACAGGGCAGGTTACAGCCCCCCCAGAGTGAGCCAGCAGAGACAGCGAGTCTGAAGAGGGAAATGAATTTCCTTAGGAAACAAAGAACTGAAATCTGGATTGGAAATTGTGGTTAGTTAATTCAATCTGCTGAGGCGAGTTTACTGCTAAGGAACCCCAGGTGAAGGAACCGAGAAGTTTTGGAAATTAAGTGTTTCAGATCATAAAACTCGATGTGGAAGTGGCTCTGATAATGGTCTTAAAATCTAAATTCTTCTTAGATAAATCATGAGAATAACTACAAAGGCTATCCCTGATGACAGGTAGTGTTCCCTACCTCTCTGGGCTCAGGGACAGGAATCTCCCTCAATAAATTGTCTAACTGCAAAACCAGGAGACACTTTTGTTGCATAATTTGAGTACTTTCAGGTCATGATTTTAGGTGTTTGCCCCATTTTTCTTGGAAGGGCAATCTGGAGAAATAAAATTGTACAAGTCATGGGCTGGAAATGACTTGAGAAAGGAATGATGTTCTCTCCCAAAGTCTTTAACTTCCATCTAGATAAGGAGCCATATACCTGGTGCTCTCAAATGATGGTTTTTGTCATTGGAAAGGGTTTTGCTTTTTCCATCTGGGCAATGTACTTATTGAACAGTGATGTTTTTATTTATGACTTTGCCTAGACTCTGTGTAAGTTAAGAAAGTGTCTGAAGCAAGCTTTTGCTGTAACAGTGGGATCAGTCTAGTCCGAGGGTAATAGAGATACAAGATGCTTCCTTGTATCCTAGAAACACATCACCTTGCAGCTAGTTAAAAAGTGATCATATGTGATAACTATGTTTGACTTTTGTGGTTCCCCGGGAACATATCTGTGATGTGCCTGGATAGTATCTGGACTCCGACTAGAGGTACCTTTATAGCATATGTTTTACAGGAGCCTTGACGTTAATCTCTTACTTACCTTCCTTGGTAACCTAAAAACAGCCCACAGGCAAAGGAAGGAGCAATGGTCCAAGAGGCAGAGTGGGCTGGGAAAATCCTACGCGGACAAAGGGACTGCTTAGAGTAGTCACAGCTGCATTCCATGATTTTAAAGGCCTTCCCCACTGCAGTTTATTTAGGAATGCTTATGGGTGCCAGCTTCACACACACATAGTCCTGAGATTTAAACCAGGGCTCACCTTACCAACCGTGTAACCAGGATCAGTTATTCAATCTTTCTAAACTTCACTTTTCACATCTGCAAAAAGTATTAGTGACCTCTTTGGGTTTTCATGAGGATTAATTGAAATAATATATATAGTGCACAGAGCACGATGTCTGGCACATGATCAACTTTTAGTAGATGGTAACTGCTGTTAGCATTCTAGTATCACACTCTGCGGCCAGCCTAATAAGTCTTACCTACTTTTTTGGTTATATTCCCATTTTAAATGGGAAGTTTCTATTTGCCAATGTTTCCCATACTTTTATTAAAGATATGCATTATTTCAAAGTCTTGGCGAGATTTCCATTTTAAAAATGATTTATGTATAGCACACGGGAATTTATAATCTTGTCTAGAAAATGTATGAAATTTGTATTTATGGTTGCCAAATTAATACTTGAAAGAAGGAAAGACTCTCTCTGGCATGGGGTAAATTTTTTCAATTATTACTTACTGATAGAGTTTAAAAACCTATTTAAAGAAATTGAAGACAACACAAATAAATGGAAAGTTATACTATGCTCATGGATTGGAAGAATTAATATTGTTAAAATGTCCTTACTACCAAAAGCAATCTACAGATTCAATGCAATCCACGTGAAAATACGAATGGCATTTTTAACAGAACTAGTACAATAAATCCTAAATTTGTATGGAACCACAAAGCAAAGCAATCTCGAGAAAAAGAACAAAACTAGAAGTATCACATTCCTTGACTTCAAACTATACTGCTACTGCACAGCTATAGTAATTAAAACCATATAGTACTAGCATGAAAAAGGGTACATAGATTATTGGAATAGAATAGAGAGCCCAGAAATAAACCCACATGTATCTGGCCAATTAAACTATGACAAAGGAGGCAAGAATATACGGTGGGGAAAAGACTGTCTCTTCAATAAATGGTGTTGGGAAATCTGGACAGGTACATGCAAAGGAATGAAACTGGACCACCATATACAAAAATAGATTCTAAATAAAGACTTAAATGTAAGACCTGAGATCATAAAACATTTAGAAGAAAGCATAGGCAGTAAGATCTTTGGCATAGGTTTTAGCAGTACTTTTTCACACCAATCTCCTCAGACAAGGGAACAAAGGCAAAAATGAACAAATGGGATTATATCAAACTAAAAAGCTTTTGCACAGCGAAGGAAACCATCCATAAAACAAAAAGGCCACCTACTCAATAGGAGAAGATACTTGCAAATCATACATGTGATAAGGGGTTACTATCCAAAAAATATAAATAACTTAACAGCTTAATGTAAAAAAACCAAACAACCTGATTAAAAAATGGGCAGATTACCGGGGATGGGGTGGGGGCAGGTAGGTGGGGGAGTGGTGGGGAGGGGGGTGAAATAACTGAAGGGGATTAAGAGGTATACAATTCCAATTATAAAATATTTTATAAATAAGTCATAGGGATGTAATGTACAGTGTAGGGGACATAATCAATAATATTGTAATAACATGGTGACGGATGGGTATTAATTGTGGGGATCATTTCACATTGCATATATCAGATCACTATGGTGTATATCTGAAATGAATTAAGATATTGTGCTGATTATATCCAATTAAAAAAACTTGTTTAAGTATTATCTGATGGTTTTGAGTTGTACCCTACTTGTCATCCACTCATTCATTTATTCATTCATTCAAGTATTTCTTTAAGAGCTCAAGAGTTCAGGATTGTAACAAATACTCATTTTTCCAAACTCATGATTTAACAATTGTTGGTCAGATACAATTGAATAATTAAATGACAAAATCTGGAAGTGGATTAAGGATTTTTAGCTGCCAGATGATCTTCCATAAGAAAAATTGAAGAATTAAGAGGAATAAACTAGGAGCGCATAGATTTCATATTCCATGGAAATACTTAAGGAATCAAAAATTAAGGAAAAAATGGGGACGAATTTTTTTTGAAGCCAGTTTTTAAAAAAAGGTAAACATTTGGCTATATACAAAGTAATGCCAGACTCACATAAGTTTTAAACACCATTGCCAACCGCCAAAAGATTTTCTTCTTTTAAATGGCAGTGAAAAGCAATAGGTCTTCCTTTACCAAAATCTGCTTTCTTTTCCTCTTTTCCATATGATTAACAGAACTGGGGGAAAGAAATTCTAAGCAAAGCTCCATTGTTAAAAACCTGGGCTGGGAACTTAGAGATTTGGGCACCATAGTTTGAAGACTTATGAACATTTTCAGATATTGGAAACTATGGAAATGGCATTTTAAATTAAAATATGACTTTAAAACCTGATAATTTTGTTACCATAGTGAATAATATCTTCAGATTTTTGTGGGGTATTTTTTTGCCATGATAGTAAAAATAGTTTTAGTAATGTTTTATTGTGTTTAAATTTCTTATTAAGTAGCACACATCAGGACTTTTATTAAGGATCCAGCTTTGTACATCTGAGTATTTTCTGAAAAGAATAAACAAAAATATTTCATAATTATCTAGACCTCAAATAATTCATAAAAGCAACATGTTTCTATGAGTCTTTGTCTTGTGAAGAATGTTTACGTTCATCTTTTATGTATACATCAGGCAAACTTGTACTCCTCAGAGAATGAGAGAATTATTTCCCCCAGATAGTTTATTTCATCTTAGAAAAAATGGGTTGTTCTAGAGAACCAAGAATTTTGCCAAACACAGGGAAAGTCTGAGTCAGACAAACAAATAATAGTCCTTTTTAGAATGTTAAGGATATAAAGTTATTGAGAGGCAAAAATACCCAAAAAGAATAAATGAGAGTATGGCATTCTTATCTGAGTTTCCAGTTCTTACTCCAGACAGGGAAAATTCACCGGAGCTGCGATCATCTCTGTGAATACCATTCCTCATCTTTTGTATGGCCCCTGCTTTCCATGAGTCTCAGTTTACATCCTATAGCAGCGAGGGTTGAATGAAGAATTCCCTTTCTTTCAGCAGCCGTTAAGTATCTGCCTAACAGTCGCCAGTTAGCTGTGGCAAGTAAGGAAGGGTCCAAGGACAGAGGACACAAGTTGGAATGTTCACCTACCATGAGCTTCAGAAGACAGGGATTAGGTGTCCCCTTTGTTCCCCATCCCCCTGGCCATCTCGGTCTGTAAAATTGCTCCCTGGGTCCATGTTTTCAGATAGTCTTACAATTGAGCCTGTCTTGTAATGAAAGGGGTTCTCTGATACTGCAGAAAACAGCAAATGCAGGGCCACCTACGATGGATGGTCTTATTAAATCCCGACCTGGAGGAACACAACATTAGGCAAAACAAGCAGTGGAGTAAGAGAATGTACCTGTCAGCAGGGCATTTGGTACAGATTGTATTCTTAAGGAACACTTGATTAAAAAGTGTGATAGTGATATTTTGGTATAATTTATACTATAATACTTTATCATTGTTAATTTGCGTATGTTGAATCTATGTAAACTCCATGTTCATTATGAATCTTAGCATGTATTTTTTTTCATGTTTTGAGTGTCTACTTAATTGATAGAGGTATGTAGTAGACAGTGCATGGGAAAATGATTAGTAGCCTGATCTTGGGCGTGAGTCAGTGTGTGCTTAAAGACTGAAAACATATGATGATCAGTGGGTAATGACTTGGCCTTATAATGCAGAGTAAAATCTTAGAATTACATTAAATGAGAAATGAAACTTGACACTTCTGGCTTCAAAATTTAATTTTGAAAAAGGGGATCATGGCATCCTCCACATGGCACATGTCTACTGGCTAAGCAGTGCAAGATGCTGTAACTAAATCCTAAAAGTGAAGGCTGAAAATAGAAATAATTGGAGAAAAGAAAAGAAAATTGTGTTAGTAAATTCAGCAACCACTAATCCCTGTTTTTTGATCAAAGGCGTCTAGACACTACCTAACTCCCTTCTAGCTTTTATGATTGCTGCAGAGGAGTGTGCATTCTGATTACCTTATTTACAGTGTTAGAAGACGTCTGTGTAAACAAACATCTCTGAACACTTGTCCGTTTGTCAGAGCTGCCTGTTCCCCGGGCTTATTTGGAAATCTGATTTGGTGTTAACTAGCATTCTTTTGGAGGTTACACCCAGCAGCCCACGGACTTACTATAGCTGAAAAACAGGCACACTATTTTATATGTTGTGCTCTAGCCTAGCCTGCCTAAGCGCTCCTCTAACTCCAAGTAGCACCTTTTGAAGTGTGCAGCAGGCACTACAGATAGGTTACCTATTAATATATAGAACCCACATTTGGGGGGGCAATTTTGACCTCGGATATTTTTGTCTCTTTCTCCTCCATGTCACTGAAACTTTTTATGTTCAGAATATGTAGTTTTTGAAACAAAAAGTACGATCACTGTGCATACAAGTGCCCCCGTTTTTCCATTGGAAATAATAATGTCGGTCATTGGTTTGAGAACTTACTATTTCTTGATATAAGATGCCCATCACAAGGCACTTTGGATGCATCTTCCCTACAACAATGCTCCAGAGTAAAATTCCATTGTCTTCATTTTACAAATCGGTAAACTGAGAACTCAGGAAGGTTCAGTAGCTTGTTCAAGTAAACCAAGACATCTAGTAAACCAAGAAATCAGGACTTAAACCAAGGCCCGGTTGTAAAGCCCCGTTCTTCATAGTGTGTGATTCTAGGGAGCATCCCTGGTTCAGACCAGCCGTGGACTGTGTTGACTAGAAGATGTCTCTGATGGGACTTGTCTGGGAAGGTCCCCTGCTCACAAGTTTTTCCTGTCCCTCTGGGTAAGAGAAACTCCTTTGATATAAAACATTGCAGCTGGGGAAGAGATGGAAATTCACATTTACAACTCATTTTAAATTGGTTAACTGAATTACTTAGCAGGACTCTGAGAACGGATGGGTTTTAATACGGAGTAGTTCAGGAAGGGAACTCTTCACCTGGAGGAGGGGTGTAATCTGAAGTGCCAGAGGCTTGGTGGGTCTCGTTTGCGCCACCAGGGGTCAGTGTGCGGGTACTCCATCTCTAGGGCACGAGGCAGCCCTGGGAAAACCAACTTGGATCAACATGGAAAATGGAAATGGAAATTGTATTTCAGTTTCTAAGAGTTGGCAGAGAGCCCCTGGCAGGTTAAATTCCAAACAGAAACTATAAATCAGGACTTACTTATGATTCGGTCCATCTGAAGATAGGGAAATCTATCCTGCCTAGATGGAGGCAAAATGTACCTACCAAGTGCTATGTTTTTACAGGACAGTGTGACTAAGTCAGGACACAGGAAGATGCTGACATCAGTCCTCTCGAACTTATTAAAAATTCCTTATTGATTACATTTTAGGGTGATCATATGACAAGGAGACTAGAGAAAGGTCAAAAGGAATAGGAAGACCTAGAGGTGTATTTTATAAATTATCGTGATGTAAGTACAAGCATCTCATTGGTTAAATGAACAAAGTCCTCTTTAATGTGTTAGATAATTGTTAGAGGCTCTTTTAATCCTTTATCTCTTCATTCTTTTGGGCAAGACAAAATATTCAGTAAGAGGAAAACAGCCACGTCGTATTAAATGTTTAAGAAAATACATTCTCCAACAAAATGTCACATTCAGTTTTTTTGCTTCCAAATATTTTATTTTTACCTGAGCTCATTTAGGAACTATTTTGCTTGGTTGTACCAGGACTGTTTTGCAACAAATGCTCCTATTCTTTTCTGTAGACGGAGCTACTGGGGCATTTTTGTATATGGCTTGAAAATCAAGAGGGTTTAAATTTTTTATGTTAAAATAATTACTCTAGGAAACCGTAAGGTATTCCATTCTCATTTTCCTAAATATAAATACATGCATCTAGTTCTTGGGAAAACATATTCAAAATGGTAGTTTGCATCCTTCATGCTGTAGTAAGAACATGTGTCTGCCAAAGAGCGCAGTGAAAGTTAATTGCTGTCTACTTGGGAAGCTGGAAGCAGCAGACTTCGCCCCGGCAAGATAATTTTACAAAAGCGGGAACAAGTAAGGGGCCAGGCTGTCTCTCAGCCATTATTGTGTCAGATGAAAGCCTCTCTCTCTCTCCTCTCTCTCTCCCTCTCTCTCTCGGGCCTGGCAGAAGTAACGCCCAGACTTAAGTTATGATTTTATTACAAAAACCATACATGCTATGATTTTGTAATAAAAGATTTGGTATAGATTACCAGCTCATAAAAAGGGCGTTACTTCTGTTTATCTATCTAACTATATCTATCTATCTACCTACATAGATGTAAATAGATCTACGAGGGCTGTCTGGAAAAAAATCCCCATAAAATGCCTCCATATTTCATATTACATAGCTGGATACTTTCCAGACACGTATGTACGACAAACTTAAGAGACACATATGACTGTTTATGATCTAAGCAACGAAAACCATAACACAACGCATAGTATCATAAAAGGCTTCACCTACGCCGGTGAATTTTGAGTGATATATTTCTAGACTCTAAAGCTACAGAAGATCTGGCTAAAATACCTGCATGCATTAGCTTTGACTTACTTCATGTAGGTCTTTCAACACGGGGACTTAACATTCTGACCTAACATTTAATGTATTAATCCTAATTTTAATCCGATACCAAGACTCTCTGTTGTATTGAATCAATTCAGGTTAATTCAGAATTATGTTGCTCCCACCCAGAATCAATAGAGCCACTGTTGGTTCTCTCCAGAGCTGACCACCCAGTTTTGTGAGAATCTGCAGTGAATTAGAAAATCTGTCATTGCTGGGGAGACTGGGCAGCTCAGATACGGCCTGTCATTCTCTCTGGTCTATACAATGCCCACTGTTTGTCTACCGCCTCCTAAGCTAACCTGACATAACTGAGACGGCTGGTCAATGAGATCTTTATTCTCCTGGAAGGAATGCCTTGCACACCAGCATTATTAAGAAATTTCTGGATAATGTTTAGTGGCTGAAGAATAATCCAAGGTTCTATTAAAAAGCCATCTGGGTAATTAATAGCACATTTGTTCTCAGCCTCCTCCCAATTTGTCCATTAGTGGAATAAAAGCTCAGGACAAAGGGTAATGTGGTTCAGTTATATTTTACAAGAATTCTTCAGGAAGTTGAAAACACATGATAGTTTTCCAAAGATACATATGTTTATGGGCTCTTAGAGCAGCAAATAGGAAAATCCATGAGCTTCAAACTGAACTTTTCTGGGGCCACCAACTGTTAAATTAAGAAAACTGCTAGGAAATATTGACAGTCTGTCCTTCAAATTGACAAGAGTGTTTCTAGAATCCCTTCAAAACATGTGTAGGCTGGGGTGTCTCTCACATTCAAACAAGAAATTTTTTTCTGAATATTTAAAAACTTGAAAAAACAAGACTTTTCTACCCTTTTACCTGGCTGTTGAGGGCTTTCCTGGGATTTCTTTTTAATGCATTTTCATGCAAGGAGTAGCCTTAGACAGATATTTCTGCACTATTGCCAAATAAACTCTGTTTTTTCTTATTGATGGTGTCTCTGTTAGTTTGCCTTTTTTCTCAACTGTACTGTGTACAGAGAAACTTCACAATCCTAGATTTTTAAAGGTAAACGTTAAAAATATCTCTGCAAAATTAAATGAGGATTTAGTGTGTTTATGTCTTTATGTTAAAGCAGTGATCACTTAAATAGCACCAGAAACTGAACTTTGCAGGGATGGTGTTGCCACACTGTGTGTGTGTGTGTGTGTGTGTGTGTGTAAGGATGTGGCGGAGTGCGGGTGGCAGTAACTGCAGGGTCCTAACCAGTGTATTTACAAATATACTCAGGTAGCTTGGGAGATAATGAGTCAGAGAGAGAGAGAGAGAGAGAGAGAGAGAGAGAGAGATGGGGAGGGAAGGAGAGGAGAGAGAATATGAATGAATAAATCTCTTTTAAATCACGATCTGTGTGTTTTGGAGGTCTCAGATCCTTCAAGACATTAGTTGTAGTTACTTTTCCTATGTGTCAGACTGAGTACTTCCATGCATCATTTTGCTTAGTTCTTGTAGCAATGCTGCGAAGTAGGCGTTACCTTCGTTTTCAGATGGGACTTTGAGAGGTTACGGTCACACAGCTAGTACGTGGCAGGGCCTCCAAGGCTCCGTGGCCTGCGACCGCAGCCCCCTTCCTCATGCTCCCCCCAGCAGCCTTTCTGTTCCTCACGCGGTCTTTGCACTGGTGACCCTGTCATCTTGAACCCCTTTTTCCTAACTCTACGTGACTGGGCGTGTCTCTTTCCGGCGAATTCTCAGTTAAGGAAACACACTTCGGAAGGGACAGAGCTGAGCTGAACCCGCGCTTCGTTCACTCAACACGCATGGAGTGCCGGCGCCGCCCCAGACGCTGGGTCAGGTGAGGAGGAGCGTCCCCAGCTAGTGCCCGCCTGGGCTGCCCATTTGTCACGGGCCGGGGGGACCCAGTACTCACCCCGCTGCACTTCTGCCACTGATGAGCGTGGACAGGAGGGGTGCGGGATGCAGGGGCTTCGAATGGGACGGGGACCCCGAGGAGGAGGCGACTTGAGCCGTCGCTGGGAGGACGGCACAGCTTCATGGAGGCAGAGGAGAGCGGAGATGAGGTGCAGGCAGAAGGTGGTGCGACCCGGTTCTGGGAGCGAGTGGGCCGTCGCGTGGTGCAGCCCAGAGAGCAAGCAAGAGAGAACCGAGCCAGACGGCGCGACCTGGGGGCCGGACGCACAGCCTCGGGGGACAGAGGGCTTGGCCATTTCCTTCAGAGCGGCGGGGGCCACCGAGGGGTCGGCGTGTGGAGCTCTGGTCTGTTTCTCGTGGACAAGCTCTCCCCTCCCCTCGCTTCCCTTCCCGCCCTTTCTTCCTCTCCCTGCACCCTGACCCACGTCCTCCCGCCCATTCCCTCTGCCCCTTCCTTTAGGCGTGAGGTGTCGCTGTGGCTTTCAGGGGCACCTCCCTTCCCGCCGCCCCCCGGGATACCTTCAGCACCAGGGGGCCAGGACAGGGGCCGGAGGGCTCAGCGCACAGTGGCCACCACGACCCAGGGCGGCCTCGGCACAGGCAGCTCCGACCGGCGGGCACGGGGCGGAGAGCACAGTTCTGCTGTGAAACCCAGACTCCAAAAGAAGCCAGAGAAATGAAGCTATTTCTGTGTCCATTTGCGACTTAAGTGTTTTCTTAGTTTCACCAAGTTAGGGAGGGTCTCAGCGCGGCAGGCCGGTGGCCTCACCCAGACGGCAGCGGCCCGGGCTGGGCGTGCCAGGCCTCTGCTCTGCAGAACAAATATTTGTTAGCACTTTGCACAAGAATACCCTTGAGCTCATCATGTTTACATTGCAAATGCTCTGTAAATAGCAAAGCAGTTATGTGTACCTGAAATTGGTCATTTGTTTGAGGACACTGTATTTATAGCCGATGAGAGAAGTGAGTTTGGGAAGGGAGGAGAAGGCCACAAACGAGCAAACAAACACAAAACCTCCAGCAGAACCTCTCTTTGCCAGGGCAGACTCTTCAAAGGCCACCCCCGAAACGAGACCCAAACGCATGCTCCCTCCAAGTCTCTCCCTTGGCAGGTCACGTGGACCTGAAATTATAAACCCAACTGTCAGCACAAGCTGTCTCTGGAAGAGAAAAGGGGCAGCCCTGCCCTGGCACCAGTAATACAGGGGTCTTTGGAGCCTCACTGGGAGGGGGGTGTTCTCCCTGGAGACCCCCTTAGTGCCCAGCCCCTGTGTTCTATACTCACTAGCAACCCCTGAAGGGAAGGGAGCACAGCCCCTGTCTGCTGCGTCTTCGACACTTTCAAGAGCCAGAATTTCAGGGCAACACAGGTCAACATGTGTGGATAGATTAGGGTTATGTGTGCAGAGCACTTGCCTATACATTTTGGGAATCACAACATTTCTATTCTAAAATGAAAAAATAAATAAAGGAAACATTTTAAATAAAGAAGAGTTGGTTTGAGAAAAACACATTTTGTTGTTGTTGTTTACATTCACAAAACAAAGGCAAACCCCTCACATGGTAAGGGAAGTTACTCCAGTCTTTTGTCTATGAAGTTTAAAATTTTTCCTTCTGTTTATTTTACATGAGGATTATGCCCACTGGTGGGTGCTTCTCGAAGTATCTCCCTGTTCTCCCAAACCTGTCTCCCAACCCAAGCATGAAATCTCAGCATTCATTTTCTTTCTCTCTGTGAACATTTTTTACTTATTTAAAAGCTTCCTTGAAATATAATGAACAAACATATAATTCATTCATTTAAAGTGTACAATTCAGTGTTTTGTTTTGTTTTTTTACTATATTCACAGGTTCATGCAACTATCATCATAATCTAATTTCAATGGTTTTTGACCCCCCCCAAAAAAAGCCATTCCCATTAGCAGTCCCGCCTCAATCCTTGCTACCCTACTGCACCCACAGCATAGACAGCCACTCACCTACTTTCAATCTCTACGGATTTGCCTGTTTTGGACATTTCATGTAAATGGGATCATACAATATGTGGGTTTCTGTGTGTTTTTTACTTAGTGTGTTTTCAAGTTTCATCTATTCTGTGGCATTTCTTTTCATGGTCTAGTAATATTCCATTGTATGGTCATACCCCATGCATATTTTCACTCATCAGTGAGTGGACATTTGCATTGCTTCTATTCTTTGGCCATTATGAATAACGCTGCTTTAGACACTCATGTATAGTGTGTGTGTGTGTGTGTGTGTGTGTGTGTGTGTGTGTGTACGTACGTTTTCCATTTTCTTGGGAAGACACTTAAAGATAGAATTCCTAGTTCGTATGGGAACTGTGTGCCTGCCTAACATTTTGAGGAGACGCCAGGCGGTTTCCCAAAGAGCTGCACCCTTTCAAGTTCCCAGCAGCAGTCATGCGGGTCCCAGTTTCTCCTCATTGTCCTCAGGACCTGCGGCTGTCTCGCACTTGGCGAATTGAGCATGATTCTGCCTTCACTGCTATTTCACAATTCATGTCCCTTCCTTATCCCCTCTCCTCCCCTTTCCCCTACCAAGTCCCTCACGGTTAGCATGGATCAGTGTGTCAGATGGCTTGCCTGTGAGAGTGGGCTTCCTTCACGTGCCACGTCTCTGTGCCAGGTTGGGTTGGGGAGAAAGAGCGGGGAGACAGAGGGGCTCGGCACCGAGAGGAGCACGGGGCCCCAGGGGACTGGGACCCTCTGCACGTTGTTTAGCAGAAGGCCGGGGTCGTGGACTTTGGTTGGTAAGTCCACCTCTGATTCTTTGAGGAAATAGGTGGAGGTGTCCTAGTTGTCTCTTGGGCTAAGTATGTTTTCAGAGGTTGCTGGAACTCGGGGTAATCCTGCCGGGTGAGACTGTGCTTGAGAGCCCTTCTTCCTCACCCCCACCGCTACTCAGTGTGGCCTGAGAACTCTTGTCACTGGTCCGTGACAGACATTGAGAGCAAGCGTTGAGACACGTTTTCAGGGCTATGGCGTTGCTGCAGTATCGAGTGGGATGAGTTCACAAGCGGTGCACTCACCCTGTTACAGGGAGTCCACCTCGTTCACTCATGGTCACATTCACCTGGCGAGTTGCCTGCAGCGTGACCTGCATTCTGGACACACGCAGCAGGACCAGGACAGATGGGAAATTAAAGATAAAATGAGTCCTTGGCCACAGAGTGACAAGCACCGCAGCACGCTGCTTTTCGGCACGTTCCTTCCCCAACTGCATTGGCCTTCGCTGCAGAAGGGAAGGGGGCCAGGAGGATGCTGACAGCAAGCACCCATCTAGTACTCACTGCGTGCTGGGTGCTGTGCTAAGCACTCTGTTCACACCAGCTCATTTAGTTTATACTGCTACTGTTTGATTCTGTTAAAGGGTTATAATGCCCTTTAAATGGGGTACAGGAGGTGTAAGGACTTGCTCCCTGGATAGACCGCCATCCTGATGGGTTAGCCGGTGGGCCCTGAGCCCCGCCTCGGTGTCAGGCCCTTGCGGTTCACGAGGGTCTGCTCTTCCCAGCTCTCCTTCCCAGCTTGCCGCTGGCCCTGCCTGCCCTCTTCTCTGGCTGATTGATTCATGGGCTCCTCGAGATGTGGGAAAGTCCTGGGAGGCATGGCGGCAGGAATGCCAGCGGTGGGGAAAATCAAAGCAAGACAAGAAGCTGGGAAAGAGCCCAGCTCAGTGAAGGAGGGCTTGGCTACAGGCCTTTCCTCAGGGAAAGATTTGTAGCAACTGTTGTGGAAAGTGGAAATTTGGGGGAAGAAATAGATGTTTAAAGAACGAGGTTTGAGGTAACCACCTCCTCTGTCTCTCCACAATCTTGGGAAAGATCCACAAGCTTTCTATGCTTTTGGAGCGAGATTGGTATTTTCCTTTTGCAAAAATGGTCCTGGGTGAGAGCAGGGCAGGCTGCCCAGCCACGTTTGAATTACATTTGGACAGCCCAGGGCCCTTAAATCTCACTTCCAGCTCGTGTAGCCTGAGACCTGCTGTTTACACCAGAGGGCAGGAGCCCCGGAATTCTCCCTCCAGGTTTAGGAGGCTGGGGTTAGGGATGGGAAGGGGATGGGGGCTCCCACAGAGTAGCCATGTAGGTGAATGACGGTCTCTTCGCCCCTTGCTGCCCCTGCATGCCTGCCTGTCTCAGAAGTCTGTTCTTTGTAGCCACCTTGCTTGGTGCACATTTTCTAAGGTGGTCTTGTGCTGAACTCCTTTGCATTGTTTCCCATCAAGACCATTACTCGAATGATTTGTCACGTGGTCACATTAGCTAGGGATCTGAAGTTAGTGACCCTTAGGAAGCAGAGTTCTCTAGGCTTTATGCTCAGGCTCCTTCCGATTCGGTGAGAGCGCTGCACAAACGTATCGGTCATTTACAGACACATACCGAAGGGATGATGCATGGGGACACGGTCCCGTACACAAATCCGTACCCACTTGCAGGCCAGAGAGCAGCGCTGTGTGTTCTCCACCCGTCTTTCAGGGAAGTCACGAGAGCCCAGATGTACTATGTAGAATATTTAGGAGAACTTCCTGAGAGATTCTTGGAGGTACATGATTTGCAGGCTGGAAAAGACATCAGTCTTTTGTAAGTCTGAGATTCTTCACTTGAAAATGAAATATTTTGCTTCTGGGGACTCTTCCCCATGGAATTGTGAAGTGCCCTTGTGTCAATGTTGAATTTATTCGACAAGAGCTTGGTCTGGGGAGCACAGCCGTGGCTGGGAATTTAAGAAACTTCTGTTTCAATGCCAGCGTCACCAGTGACTTCTATGTGACCTTGGGGAAATTAGTTAACCTCCTTGGGTTTTATGTGCTTCACAATGGGGATAAGAGTATTACCTCATAGTCTGGGCTCAAGACCGAGCAAGGAGCTGAAGCCCAGCATGGTCCCCAGGTGAAGGCTGCGAAAACTGGGCTTGTTCTCCAGGGCAGGAGGCCCTCGCCCAGGTCAGACGTGCATGGTCACTAACTCTGTCAGCCCCCAGTGATTACATGCTGACAATACCTTGTATCTGAGGATAGAAGGATGTTATGCATTTAATCTTCTCATCAGACTTTGTCCATCCTGGGGAAGGCAGAAGTCATCACCACTTCAATTCTATACATTTAGTTTAGGGCAGGGAACTTAAAAGGGGCGTTCAAGTTTAAAGACTCAGTAACGTGGAGGCTAATGCATATTCTTCCCACTTCTTCTAGCCGCACGGAAAACCAGTTTCTATGGCAATATTTACATTTTTGGTATAAATTACATCTTAGTAGTTCAGTAAGTCGAGAATTAGAATGGCTGAGTTTAATCCTGGTTCTATCACTCAAGGGAGAACCTTAGGCAAGTTACTTAGCTTCTCTAAGTAAGTTTCTCATTTGTAAAATGGCAACAATAAGAACACTCATCTCATCATGTTGCTTAGGGGATGAAATGAACTAATATATCTGTAAGGTGCATAGTATGCTGCCCGTTACATAGTAAACTCCCACTTATTTTGTTAGTTTATTATATGTTCTTATGTACCATTCAATAATACAACATACCATCAAGTTATGCTTCCTTTAAGTATATACTTTAAAATGTATAAAATACATTAATCTTTTTATAAATCATAAAATACAAAGAAAATAGAAAAATGATTTGTGTTCTTCCCACTCAAATAATCCCTGTTGACTTTTGAAAAAACAAAGCAGCACATTTATAAAGTTAGCAACATCAGCTCAGAGAGAAGTGCATATAATACAGAAAGTGGGAAGCTCTTCCCTTTTTGCAAGATAATCCCTCTGATTATTTCCAGAAAAATGTATGCATTCCCACATATATGCATCTACCTTTTCTCTTTTCACCCATAAGATATCATACAAACTGTACCATTCAGCTCTTGTTTGTCACCACTTCTATATCTGGGAGCTTTTCCACATGTTTAATAAATATTACCCAAACTGTAGCCTGTGGACTGAGGGACAGACTTCCCGCACACGTGACCCAGGGGGCTGGGTCTTATGGGTAAAGTCACACCCATCAGTACTCACAGCATTTGAAGTGAAGGATGTCCTTGCTTCTGTTGCTCTCTCTCTCTTTCTACACTGATTGGGAATCTGGGGTTTGTACTTCATGGTATGTCAGAGGATAAGGCATTACCACGTTACACGTATTTCAATGGTCAGAGGTCAAGATTGAAAAGACATAAGGCCAGGATTTAAGAGTGTAATTTCATAAGGCTGCTTACTTTTGGCATTGAGCACCAGTTTATGATCATATTCCTTTTGGCAAGCCAGAAATTTGACTTTCAGTGAGAAGAGTTAAGTGGTGAAAATGTGTAAGATAAACTTATAAAATTAAGCTTCTAAAACAAGAATTAGCTAAGTGAAAAAGTATAAAATCAGCTCACAGTAAGGAAAGCTAGTAACTTACATCCACTTAAAAAATGTTTTAATTTTTGTACAGTGTGACAGTAGCAGGAGTGACAGATCAGCAAAATTCAAACTGTGTAATGAAACCCGCCACACTGATTAAAGAGGAAGGTTGGCTACGTTGTACATCACAACGATTTTCTCTCTTCAGGATGAGCTCACTAGAAAAGTCACACTGGAACCATATGGGCTGAACTCTGACCCACAGGCCACAGGATGAATCGAAAGGAAAAGTTGGAAGGGTCTTTCCTCCCCTTGGGGTACTTGGGATCTGACTGTGAGGTGAGGCTGAGAACCGAGAGGGCCACGTACTGTCTTTGGTAAGTTCATCCGGTTTGACGGAAGCCACTGTCCCAAATTCTCCTTTGTCCCTTTCCATATTATTGTTTTGTGGCCATGTATAAAAATGACTGTATTATCTGACATTATGAGAAGTGAAGTGTTTTAAATATGTGAATTTTCCATGCACCTGTGACATCCAAACATTGACATTTTAATTATATTTTATTTTAATTTTTAAAACTTTATAATTATTAGTTTCAGCCATTTAAATTATTTTTAAAAGGACATTTTTCTAAGGGTTTTGTTTTGTTTTGTTTTGTTTTTTACTTCCTTGGTATCATTATTAGGACTTATTATTGTTCTTTGAGTCAATACAATTCTGTGTCCACATTGACAGCCCTAACGTAGAGCTATCAGCTTTTGCTTATTTGTCATCTGTTGTGGCTGCATCCCAGAGCCACTGTCACTTCTTCTAGTTTAAACCCTCCAAGATGAAGTGCTGAATATCATGCCTGTGAGTCTGACAGGGGACGTGTTTTTTTCAGCAATGTCTGGCCCACAGTATGTCAGGATGCTGCAGAGAGGACTCTTATGCTGAGTGCATTGGGATGATCCGAACGGGCTTTGTGATTGGTTCTTCAGAACTTGGTAGGTAGAATTCTTCCTCCTTTTCTAGACTAGTCTTCCTTCCTTCTTGTTGCCTAGACACTTCTAGTTCATTCTTTTGATATTGTCCACTTTCTGTGGGGGACCCTCTGTGACTGTTATCTGAGGTCTCCTTGTGCTGTCCTAACTCCCTGACTTCTTGTGTCATCACTTAATGAACCACATTTGCTTAATTTCTTCCTGAATGTGTGCATTTCCCAGTAGATGCCATGCAGGCTGGCATTGTGCCAAGCACATGGACACAGTTTTCTGTACACAGTAGGTGCTTTGTAAATGTTTGTTTAATGAATGAATTGAAACCTTGATGCTTAAATGGAAGCAAATGGAATCCCTGCCTCACCAGGTCACACAGTGAGGGTGAAGATCATTCAGGGCCTGAGTAACAATCACGTTGACAAAAACCTTTATCTTCAGAAAAAGAGCAGCTTATGCTACAAATTTGGGTGTGTAGACATATCACTTTGTATTTATGAAATCACCTCTTATTTCTGCATTGCTATCCTGTCCTGCTAGTAGTAGGACATTAGAACTCAGTCACTGGAGTGGTGGTGGGGCTCCCTTCCTTTTCCCGGAGCTGCCCAGAGTCTAAAAGGCTTGTGGTTGGTACCTGGATGACCGAAGGCCTCTCAGCTACAGCCCATTGTTGTTGCCACTGCTTTTGTAACCATTCAGACCCCTACGTGCCACCTCAGAGCTAGGTGTCTTGGCTGCCTGCGGGCCAAGGGGGATCCAGGGGGACTGGCCTACCCTCACAGCCATCACCTCTGAGATCTTGCCGTTATCCTGTGGGCTCTGATAACCTGCCCAGTCCTCAGGAACATCAGGTGCTCTTAATTCCCTTGAAACCGTGTGCATTATCCTTTCTCTTCTAGCCCCAGCATGTCAAAGAGCTTTGTGAACCAAGACTGTAAAGCAAAAGATAGGATAAACGTTGCTTCTACTATCTGTGCAGAAACACAAACACTTAGAGGAGGAGGTACCCAAAGGCCTGGCTATGTGCTCAAAATGGGAAAAGGGAAAAGAGAAAAAGAACAAAATTTAAGTTAACAGCGACAAAAATTATCCTGTCCTACTACAAACTGAATTGTGCCCCGCCAAAATTCACACGTTGAAACCCTAACTCCCAATGTAACTGTACTGGGAGATAAGGCCTTGGGAGGTAGTGGAGGTCGTAGGGGTGTGGTCCTAATCCAGTAGGCTCAATGTCCGTATAGGAAGAGAAAGAGAGCCCAAAGCACGCTCCCTGTCTCTTTCTCTCCTCCATGTAAGGATACAGTGTGAAGGCGGCCAGCTGTCCACAGACCAGGAGGAAGGCTCTCATCAGACACGGAATCATCAGACACAGAATCTGCAGACACCTTGATCTTGGAGTTCCAGCCTTCAGAACTGTGAGAAAATAAATTTCTGCTGTTTATGCCACCCAGTCTGTGGCATTTTTGTGGCAGCCCTAGTAGACTCATGTACTTAGTGTTGACTTTCATGTTTCCATTCCATAGAATCCCTGGATTCTATCCATTAGGCACCTGAGACACAGTGTGGGACTTAACCATAAACTTCAGGGCCTAGGAAAAAGTTGAGAACTTAGAAGTATATCAGCTGGTTTAAAATAAGAAAAATACAAAAATCAAAATTAATAAGCTTAACGAAAGGCCTGTAAACTGTAACATCATGTCAATTTCGTTAATTGTTAAATTTAGAATCCATAACTACTTTATTACCTGTGAAAATTATTGTCAGTTTAGATTTTTCTCAACAAATCTTTCGGTTCTCAAGATTTCCCAAGTATTCACAACAATTGCTGAGAAGGTCTGACCAGTAAGAAATGAGATGAGTTATTTATAGGTAATTTTTCCAAATTATAAAAAGCCTTGTGAATTTTCAAAGCGAAACGATATCTAAGAGGGAAACGTGACAGCATTTTAACGTGTGACGTGGTGTGAGATGGAATCCCTGACTTTCTGAGATTCCCGAGAGTTGCGTGTGCCTCCAGCTCCCTCATTCCCTGGCAGTCCTGGTGAGCTCGCCCCTGAGAGTGTGATGCAACCCTTACACACAGGGTATTAACCTCTTACTAGGTGTAAGATTTGCCGAGATCTCCTCCCATCCTGTAGGTTGCCTTCTCTGTTCATCGTTTCCTTCGCTGCACAGAGGTTTCTAAGTCTGATGTAGTACTATTTGTCTACTTTCATTTTCTTCCTGTGCTTTTGATGTCATATCTAAGTAATCATTGTCAAATCCAATGTCATGATGATTTCACCTTACATTTTCTTCTAAGAGTTTTATAGTTTTAGGTCTTTAATCCATTTTGAGTTAATTTTTGTTTATGACTTTAGGTAAAGTCCAACTTCATTCTTTTGCACAGGGATATCCAGTTATGTTCTTTCCCATTGTATGATCTTAACACCCTTGTTGAAAAAAATTACTCATCCACATATGCAAAAGGTTTATTTCTGGGGTTTTATTCTGTTCCATTGGTCTGTATATCTATCTGTTTTTAATGCCAGCACCACACCATTTTATTTATGGTTGCTTTGTAGTATGTTTTGAAATCAGGAAATGTGAGGCCTTTAACTTTGGTTTTCTGTTTTATTTTGTTTTATTCAAGATTTTTTTGGCCATTTGGGGTCCCTTGAAGTTCCATGTATATTTTAGTTTTTTTTTTCTATTTCTGAAAAAAGTGCCATTGGGATTTTGATAGGGATTGCATTGAATCTAGATCACTTTGGGTAGTAAGAACTTTTTAACAATATTAAGTCTTCAAATTTATAAGACAGAATATCTATCATTTATTTATATTTTCTCCTATTTCTTTAAAATAGCAAGAAATACTATAAATATTTTGTAGTTTCAAGTATAAATATCTTTCACCTCCTTGATTAAGTTCATTCTTAAGTATTTTAATCTTTGCAATGCTACAGTAAATGAGATTGTTTTCATAATTTTTTTCCAATTGGTCATTTTTAGTATATAGGAACAATTGTTTTTCAGGTTGAATGCAGTTTACTCTATGTGTTATACCTCAATAAAATTATTACTATTATTATTTTATTTTTATTTCTCAATTACTGTTGAAATTTAATATTGCATTAGTTTTGTGTATGCATCATTGTGGTTAGACATTTATATAACTTACAAAGTGATCCCCCTGATAAGTTTTGTACCCACATGGTGTCATACATTGTTATTACCTGTTACTGACTATACTCCCTATGCTATACTTTATATCCCCATAAAGTTTTGTAACTGCAAATTTGTACTCTTTAATCCCTTCACCTTTTCCATTCAGCCTCCCAGCGTCCCTTCCATCTGGCAACCATCAGTTTGTTTTGTGTATCTATGAATCTGTTAGAAACAACTGATTTTTGCTTGTTGATTTTATATCTTGAAACTTTGCTGAAATCATTTATTAGTTCTGAGAGTTTTTTGGTAGAGTCTTTAGGTTTTTCCACATATAAGATTAAGTCATCTGTGAACAGGGGTAATTTTACTTTTCCTTTTCTAATTTACACTTGATCTTAGCCAAAAGGCCGAGAAGCGATACCCTTTTCTAATTTAGATGGCTTTCATTTCTTTTTCTTGTCTAATTGCTCTGGCTAGGACTTCCAGCAGTATGTTGAATAGCAGTGATGAGAATGGCCATTCCCATGTTGTTCCAGATCTTAGAGGACAAGCTTTCAGTTTTTCATCATTGTTATCTGTGGACTTTTTATATATGAGTATGGCTGTTATTATGCTAAAGTCATTTCCTTCTATTCCTAGTTAATTGCCTACAACATTTTTGTACTTGATCTTGCCTTATGGGTCATAGACTGTATCTGTCACTGACTTGTTGAATTTCAGATTCAAATCTTGCATGGGTCTGTTTTGGACGGGGTTTCAACATCTGCTCTAGTTATGACTTACATGTCCTTTGTATTTTAGAGGTAATGATCTCTTAAACTTTAATACCTGAACTGAGTTTTAAACTTATCTTAAGTAGCTTCCCCATCTAAATTTATATGACATTTTTTCCATGGCAGATTGCCACCTCCATAAAGAAAGGGACAGTTTTACTCACATACTTTTTAGTACCACACATAAAACATGTTCAGTAAACATGTGTTTACATTGTATCGCTTTAAACCTTCTGTTTGCACTATCATCTTTAACTGTCAACAAAATAAATATTTGGCAAATGAAGGGATGAATGAATTACATGTTCTTAAATAGGCTGAGATAATTAAAGAACCAATTATTCTCTTTCTCTTTCTCTCTCCCAACAATGCAAGCTCACCCCAATGTTCCATGGGGTTTTGTATTTGACAGAAATTAGATGATATCTATAAATTCAGAGAATTAACAGATTATGATTGTCAGAATGATTTTGTAGCATGCTTAGTGACTTTTTCCTATTGAAGATTGTTAAAATCTCAGATCATTAGTATTGAAAATGACAAACAATTGATACATACGTTTGGACAATAGGTAGGAGCCAGAATTCAGAACTCTGTTCATAGCAGTGGCAAAGTGCAAGAAGAAAGCATGGAACTCCACATTATCTACATAAGTTATATGATAAATTTATAATTATCTGAAATTAGTATTTGCTCATTTTAAAAATCAACTTCTTGAGATATAATTTATATCATTTGCTCCTTTTAAAAGGTAAAGTAATGTAGGGAATGTATTTCACTTAACAGTTTGTTATGCAAGCAATATCATTCATGCTTTTAAGATTTTCAATGTAAGAAATTTCTTTACAAAAAAATTTTGGTATAGAAATGATATTTTATGGTTCGTAAGTCTTAAAAGTGATGTGACTCCTCTTTCCAAGAGTTTAGTTAAGGCTTCACTTGCTGCGTCAATGATACGTCGGCTGTAAATCTGAGCCATAGCAGACCCTCAGTTGGGACAGTGAATGACAGAGGAAAGAACACAGACTCTGGGGTTCACTAGCCTGGATTTGGGTCATCCTCACCTCTATCCCTGTGCATTCTCAGTGTCTATGTGTTCCCGTGAAAACCAGAATACAATAATAGTACTTGCTTCATTACTGTCAGGGGCTGTTTGGATGATCAAGTGAAATAATCCACTGAAAATGTTTTGTAAACTGTATTGCTATGTTAATGATAGTTACTCTGGTTTTGATAACTCTCCTTTACACATTAGAGATCTTATTAGTTCTGATATAAAATCTCACATCACATAGGACTTCTCCCACGACATGAAAGCACAGGATTATCAGCCTTCCCAAGATGTCCAAAGCTTGAGGTAGCACCTGGGAATTTAAATTGGAACTGGAATTTATTTATTTGAATATAATCCTATTCAAAGGAAAGAATTTATACCTTCTTTTAATTTTTAAAAATTTGTTTCTCAATTTCTGTTGACATACAATATTATATTAGTTTCAGGTGCACAAAACAACATATTGATTAAACATTTATATACCTCACAAAGTGATAGCCTTCAATTTATACCTGTTTGAAATAAAATTTAACTTGCCTGCATTTTTTAAAAGTAAAGATTTATTTGTCATTGTCAACCAATTTGGGCTTTCAAAATTTTGGAAATGTTATTCTGGTATTTAATATTGCCTAAAAGTTTCCCACTTTTGTTGAATTCTGTGAAGCCATGTTCCATTTCCCAAATCCTGTTTGCTTTCCAACCCTTGAACAGAAAGTGATAATAGCCAAGGGAAGAATTCTGAGAGATCTATAAATCAGAAAGTTTTTTCTGGGGGGAGCGGGGAGAGAGAGAAAGAGAGAGAGAGAGAGAGAGAGAGAGAGAGAGAATGAGAACAAAGATATGTGTTTTATGCATTTAAAAAGCATCACCTGGGGACTCTCTGAAACTTGGAATCCTTTTATAGTTTGCTTTCAAATTGGATATAGAGAGAGATCTTTCTTCCTGGAATAATCCAGTGAAGTAAAATTACCTTGGAATATGTTAAAATTGCCATTGCTGAGAGATGTGTTTATCTAGTTTCATAATGCAAGAATGGGTATTTCATCTCAGAAGCCCATTATTGATTTTAGCCAAATTCTATTTAGGGACAAGACATCCTGATTTAGAAAACCCTCATTTTTCCTTAAGATGGTATGTCCCCTCCAGGCCCCATGGCTACCAATTTTGGAATTTTGAGAAAGTAAGGAAGAGTAACATCTACCCAGGAGAGCAGTAGAGCTGCCAACTAGCAATTCTGTTGTGTCTAACCACAGGGACACATTGCACTGGGTGTGTGGGACCCAGCCAGCCATGCCAAAAGGGCAGTGTGCTAAGCCGAGTGTGGCTTCATTGGCCTGTCCTTGGCCCCTGAATCTTGCCCTGCAAGTAATAGTCTGAACCCACAGATCTGGACATTTTTATAAATTGACATCTAGATGGGTTTTACATTTTGATTTTATTAAGACAACAAATGATGAAAAAAAACCGAATTTATTCTATGAAATGGGGAATTATACGCTATTTACAAACAATATACTCATATAGCAAAATATTGCAAATTGTGTTTTGAAAAAAAACTCATTCAGGGAAATACTTATTGAAACCAGGTTTCTCGGGGTTAAATAAATGGAGGAATCACTAGGTTAAAGTTAAGCATATCTTTTACATCAAGACTCTTAGGGCCTTTAACATGCTAATGTGAACTCTGAAGCTCCAGGCAGACCACAGAATACTTTTTCTTTTCTTTCTTTTTTATTGTCAAATTTATTGGGATGACATTGGTTAGCAAAAGTTACATAGGTCCCAGGTGTCCAGTTCTACAGTGCATCGTCTCTGCATTGTGTTATGTGCTCATCACCCAGAGTCAGTTCTCCTTCCATCACCATGTATTTGAGTCTCCGTCCCTTCTCCCCCATGCGCCTCCCCCCCACCCCCAGATTACTTCTTTCAGGGAGTACCTCTCAGATCTATATGCATATCCTAAAATCACATCTATCCAGCACTAGTTTGGGAGCCATAACTATACAGTTAATATAAACAAGTATGAACAACTACTAGTAATATGCAGTGGGGAGTTGATAGCTTTGAATTCCTCCCCTGTGGTGGATGTTTAGCCAGGTGTAAAGGTGCTACCTCCGTCCTCAGATCCTGTTGCCTTGGGGCCTGTACCTCAGTCTGTAATTGCTCTAAAGCCCGATTTTTGTGAAGTGCAGTTTTCTAAGGAGATTTTGCTTTCTTCTGATGTGCCCTGCAAAATGCCTGTCATTAGTTACTGAGGAACGATCTCAAGTTAGCATTTGGTTCTGCAACTTTATGGTTACTGTCTGGATCTGTTTCACATGCTTTAGCCGTACACTGGGTGGGGAAGCATTGTATCATGTTTTAAAAAACTCCCTCCTCCAAAGCCGTAACTGAGCAAACACCTTTTCAATTAAAAAATCGAAGTATTTTTGTCACCTTCTCAGAAACTGTGGGAGGTGTGTATGCTCTACGAAACTTTGGAGGTGTCTGGAGTTCCCAGGTTCCTTTTAGGTCTCCCCCAGCTTTCTTGACTCTAAGCTAAACAATGACAACTTTTCTAGATTTCTTAATGCCACTATTACCTAAACCTCTACATTTTTCATTGTTCTTTTCCAAACCTTCTGAACTTTCTATGCTTTTGAATTCTGTTTGATTTTGTGAGCTCTTGGCAATACTGGTAGCTTCAAAAGTGGGGCTGGAAATTTCCGGATTTCTAAACCTTTCAGAGGTTTATAGCAAAAAGAGGGAACCAGGAAATCTGCATACAGTTTATATTACTATATTGTATACAAAAATTGGTAAAAGTAGAAGGTGGCAGGTGCTAAGTCTAAATGCATGGCACGGACAAGAGTGCTATGTACTTGCAGAGGTGGCGTAACTGTTGAGGGCTGGTTTGGTGAGAAAGTGGTGATAGAGCAGATAAAATGTAACTTGGGTCTTGAAGGAAGAGTAGGACTTTGATACGTGGAAGACGGCCAGTGAGGGAATTCTGAACAGAAGGACCAATACGGAATTAGGCACAGAAGTTGGCATGGTCAAAGAACATTTGGCTGGTGCTGAACTCTGATAAGAACGAATCCCTGCAGACGTGCCAACAGGTCCTGCTTAAGGGATGTAGAGGTCCTTGAAGATGTTTGACCAAGAGGTGGTCCAAGGCTGGTTTTAGGGAAATTGAGGTGAGGGTGGTAGATTTGGCTGGAAGAGCATAGAAGAGTGTGTGAAAGACAGAGTCCAGGCGTCGTCGGGGGCATATGTAATTGTCAACTCGAAAAGTAAATACAGGGAAATTGTTAGCCACAGTGATGGCTGTAGTAAGAATGATCCAGGTTTGTTTTATTTTATTTTTTTTCACATTAATATTTATTTCTTAATACTGCCTAGGAGGAGATGTAGGCAGGGGGCTCAGTAGGGTAGGGGCTGTCATGAAAGTGAGATCTCCCTGTACAGAGTCTCAGGTGTCCTCTGCTTGCTCTCACTTAGTCAGCTACCATTTCTCCATCTACTTTGGTGTCTGTATTACGGTATGCATGTCTCTTATTTGTTAGGTTACTTGGCTATGATTTTTAAAAGAAGAGATGTTATGGGAAGCAGACAGGGCAGGGTCGTGGGGATAGAGGAGGGATGAAGGGAAGGAGAAAGTGCTGGAAACAAAGATCATCTTTAGGAAAAGGTGCAGCTACAGCGAACTGGAATAGAGTGTAACACTGTGAGCATTGCGGGCAGGGAAGACTCTCCATCCCCCGCCTGCCAGACTCTTCCTACGGGCAGTCCGGCCTCCCACGGGACGAGTGGTCAGCAAAGACCCCCTGGAACGCTGCAGCACTGCCCCCGAATGTCTCACGCCCCCGTTCACTCGTACGTCTGGGTTTCTTCGTCCTTCGGCGCCGTTGCTCTCCCGGGCCTGCCCACGTCTGCATTTTGGAAGTGTGTCCTCTTTCTTCCTTTTAACACACCCTCTGCTTCAGCTTGCTTGGCTTTGTCCACGTGGCTTTATTTGTACATCCTGGAATGCCTTCCTGCGATGGTACAAGAATCCTTTTTGTACCTCGGCAACTGAGAGGATAGAAAAGCACAATCTCTGGGGCAGACAGCTTAAACACTACCCCAGGAAATACTTGTGACCACCGTGGGAGGCAAGCTTTAGCCCTTCCTGTAGATGACAGAATTGAATAAGCACGATGCAGCTGGTGAGAGGTGGAGCAACAATCCAAAGCCGAGGCTGTCGGACTCTAAAGGCTCACTCACGTTCCTAACCTCCAGGCTGCCCCGCCGTGGGGTCCTGAGGCTGTCTGTCTGTCTGTACGCTTCTGTTGCACCCGTTTAGGACTTTTCAGGGGCCACCCAGCTCTCTCAAAGGATAAACCCGGTCCCTACAGTGGACTCTAAGGCCCTACACCACCTGCTGTTACAGTCCCTCCGCATTCCTCTTTGCTCTGATACCCTACCCCTCCTGTCACCTTCCTCCGCTTCTGCGTTGGGCTCCTTGTACTTCCTGGGACCATCGGGCTTGCTCCCCCTTTAGGCCTTTGCACGAGCCGTGCACTGTGTGGAACCCTTTCTCCTAAATGTCTGCTTTGTCACCTCCTTCGATGCTGTGCTCAAATCTTCGCCTTCTTCTTTGCGACTATCCGGATAATCCTATTGAAGTCTCAGTCTGCCTCACCGTTGCCTCACCTCCAATCCTCTACTCCTCTCGGGGTTTCCACAGCACCAGTGGTCACCTTACATACTGTGTGATTTCCTTGTGATATGTATTTTTTCTCCCAGGTAGAGTGGAGGCACAGTTTTTGTCATTTTTTGCTGTTCACTGAAGTCCAGCACTGAGAAACGCGGTAGTCATGTAAAAATACCGACTCGTTAAATGAATTACTTTTCTTGCTTTTGGAGCTCTAGTTCTCTCTGAAACTACTGGAAGTGCTATAAATGTCACGTGACAGCCAGAATGCCTCTTCTTGGATTCTCTGGGAAGGAATTAAAGGATGTTTGTGCAAGTTGTGGAAATAGGCTGGATTTCGTCATTTCACGTGTGAAATGAAGGTTTGAAGTGTATGGGCTACCTGTTATTTAGATATGCTTGTTTCAAGTTCAAGAAGAAATTATTAGGACTTGCAAGTTTGATATCTATATTATTTTAATTAGTTGAGCAGAGTTTAATGACCTGGTAATTTTTATTCAGTTAATATTATGCACTGCTGCTATATACAGTGATTTAAATGAGAAGATGAAATAGAATTTTCCCTAGAATTGAAACAAAAGTTAAATTGGATTCAGTGTCACCATTCCAGAGTTTGTACCTTAGAATGTGTGCATTGCAGGGGGCTGGCTGGGATTGTTGCTAAAAGTAGAACTTAGGAAATATATTTTAGGTCGTTTGGTGAGCAGCAATCCCCTGACCCCCAACATTACATCCCTGTTAAGAACCTACGTTATTTGTAACTAAGCTATTTTCAGTAAAAAAAAGTTGCCAGATTAAACAATAGTCACTAAATCCACCTTCAATCAAGTGGCATGAAAGCTGCACTCTAGACCTCAGACTTCAAAAGAGCTCCTTTTCTCATCACTAGCAACAACAAACGTTTCTATGCACGGCCTTTTAGCGCCCTGTATATTTTTTAGTACCTCAGAGATCCCAAATTTAATTGAACACGCACTCTCTAATTATCCAATTTCTATCCGAAACATGTCTCAGTGGAGGGACCCCTGTGGACCTGCAGGCTTCTAGCAAGCTCTTTGGGGGCCGTGCTTCCTCTCTGAGTGATTGGCAGCAACGACTTCAACTGTCTCAAGGAGCACAGGGACTCCACTTCTAAGCCTCCAGTTGTACGGATGGTTTGCCACCCTGCCCCCGCGCCATAACGTTTCCTCCCCGAAGTGGGAAACAAGTACTTGCCTAGCAAGCTTGAGACACAATCAATATTTAGTTCCTTGGGGTCCGAGTCGGATGCAAGCACCTTATTATTCCTTAAGGGACTGGCAACAATATGAATAACTTTGGGCCTCTTTCGAGCTCACTGGTTCTCAGATTTTCTTGTGAGTAAGAATTTTGGAGAGTGTGTTAAAATGCCCGCCCGGCCTCTCCTTGCAGATGCCGTGATTCCCTCAGTGCAGAGAGGAGGTCCGGAATTTGCCTGTTTAACAAGTACCCTAGGGGACTCGCACGCAGGTGTTTTGAGCAACTGGGCAGCTTACTATTGGGCATCACTGGTGTGGAATTTGAGGACCATGACCATTCCCACGTGTAACACTAGGAATGTAGGTGTTGGTGAAACTTTTCCCCTACTGCTTTCCCCACCCGCATTGGGAGTGCCTAAAGGTTAGTGAGAACACATGAAAATGAAGAATATTGATACCTCAGTGGAATTCTGATAAAATAGATTACATTGAATAGGTATCAGAGTGAGAAACATTTTATTTTAATTTTAAGGATTTCTCCCCAAGATTACTTTTTCTTTTATCTCATTGCTTATAGATACTACAGTCAAGTGGAGTTCTATGTAGCTTGCTCTAGCTCATGCAGAAGTGAGCTACCTCCTAGTCCATTTTTTATTTTGACCATACCACGAGAACTGTATGTCATTCTTAATTTTAAAATTGTATTCTGACCAAATTCATTGAGCTACTCTAGGTTACTGCTGGCATTTCAGACAACAAAGATTTTTTTTTTAAAAATGATGTAATCATGAGCCTAGAAAAAGTAAAATACCAGTGTCCCACCAAATAGATTAGTAATTATAGGAGCAGAAATAAAGGACAGACATGGCTCCGGGGAGTGCTTTTGATCTGTTCTTTCTGAAAAAAAAAAACACAAAAAAAAACCTTAATGTGTTCATACATGATTCTCAGTGACTTATAGAAACTGCCTTTGTCACTAAAACGCAGAGCAACCACAAAGTAACAAGAATCAGTTTTGTTCTTATAGTAGCTGTTTCATGTCACTTACAAATTCAGACCATTGAAGCTGTCAGAGTAATTTAGTGACAAAGTGGTCAGCTTCAAGCTCTGATGTTTCTTCTTTTAGGAAGCAGCAGTATAAGAAAACACGTTTTAGAAAGAGTCACTGCAGTTACTCCCCATTAGATATTTTATAGGATACACATGTCGCTTCAGTAGTTTACACGGGTAGCTGCTAATGAGCATTTCAGTTCACACCAGAACGTTGCATCCTTTTCTCTAATTAAAAGTAGTTATTTATTAAAGCGAACCAAGTTCTTCTCATTCCTTTTCTCTAACCCTCCTCCAAGGAAAGGGTGATGTTAGTTTTATTTTTGTTGACTGCATTTCGGGCACAGTTTATTAACCTAAATAGTTATGTGAACCATTTCAGGATATTTCACATTAAATTAGAAATTTATTATGGACAATTATTTATTGACTCTAGATAGAGAAAATTAAAATGCCTTAATTAACTCTAAGGAAGGCATAGAGATAAATTCATTTATTATTATTAAGTGATTTGAATCCAGTTGTCTAATTCCGTTGACAAAAAAGTGGGCATAACTTTCAGTATAATTGGTTTGAGTGGGGACAAAGCCTAAGTATTTTTTAAAAGCACCGGAGTGACTCTAATGGACAGCTGTGTGGAGACCCACCGCTTATATGCAATTGGGGCCATACAGTGACTGGGGCACATTGCCTCCAAACAGCACATGTGTTCTGCTAGAGAGATGTGTAAATGTTTGTGCTACAAAGACATGGGTCTGATTAAAATTTAGAAAATAACTTTTTTTTAATTGAGGTATAATTGACATATATAGCATTAATACTAGCTTCAGTACAGCATACTAATTCAATATTTGTATATATCATGAAATGATCACCACAATAATTCCAGCTAACATCCATAAAAATATTAAGCAACTTTTAATTTATTTAAAGTTCAGCTGGAAAGGATAGATGCTAAAAAAAGGAAAAGTCTGGATTATATAAAACACCCACTCCTGCCGCTGTACACGCTGGACCTTGTTTCCCTGTTTGCCAGGCTAAGAAGTCAACGGTAGGTATCTGCTCCTTGACTGGAGAGTAAGTGGGAGTCAGAACCAGCACTGCACTTCGTGGCCCCCAGTACCTTAGCTTCTTGTTGACTGACAGACCCTCTGACTTCTTTGTGACCCGTTTTTTGTTTATCATGATTGGCTCTGTGGGACTGTCAGGTGTGCACCTGTCTGAACCTGCCGCTCCTGTGTTCTTGGAAGACAGGAGCGTTGGCCCTGTGCTTCCCCAGACAGCCTGGCACACCTCCCACCCCGGGCAGACTTACAGGCGTGACTGAATGCGGAGAGGGGGGCACCTGCCTCTTGGAGGGTGGGGAGGAGTAACGAGAGGTAGCGGCGAGAAGGGCATGTGCTCCAGCCATCACAGTTGTCATTCTAGCTCTGCCACTTACTCGAGGGGTGACTTGAGACCCTCCTGAGTCAGTTTTCATATCAGCACAGCAGGAAAGCTACTGTATGATGCGCTTCCCTGTATAATGTGCACCCACATTTTAGGCCCAAACTTTCAGGGAAAGAAATCTTTCATTTTAATTTTTTAATTTAAACTTCTATTTGTTTACATTTAAGTACATGTTTTTTTGTGTTAAAAAGGAACTTTTAGCATTTATTTTTAACATTATTTTGCATATGGATATTGTTACTGATTTCTAGTTACACTTTTAACTCATAAGCATAAAGAAAATAATTAAAAACATGTATGTAGATATGGAATTTGTACTACCCATGTATAATGCTCATACTTTTTTCCCCTCAGAAATTTGGGCAAAAAAGCGTGTATTATACACAGCAAGATAAGGTTTATCCCTTAGTCTTCTCACAAGGTCATCACATGAATTAAGTGGCACCGGAAGAAACTTAAGAGATTACAGTTTAACAGCTATTGAGACCAGGACTTACGCAGGACGGTCTGGTGGATCGGTGGAGAGAGAAGTGGGCGTGGGCTCAGAAGGCCCGTCTCTGGTAGCTTGACTACTTACTTATTTTACTTCTGTGTATTATTTAGCTTTTCTGAGCCTCAGTTCACTCATCTGTAGAATATTTATACCTAGCATGCCTGCTTGAATGAACTTGCTCCTTATGTAAAAATAGAGTTAGCTAGCATTTACCTGCACCAGGCATGAGGGATGCAGCCCTGAGTAAGTCACCTTGACACTGCCATGGTGGAGCTTACAACCCAGTGGAAGAGGTTATGGAAATGGAACTACTTTGTAAATTGCAAAGGGGTAAGCAGACGTGTGGCATTACGGTTATCGCTAACGTTGCAAAATAGAAGCAGCACATTCCAGATAAACTTATAAAAACTAACCATTTATTTTGTGCTGTGGCTCTAACTGTTCCAAATGTCAGCAAAATCAGCTTTAAAAAGTTGGATTAGTTTGGGTTTCCATGTTTAATTATCAAATATATATGTGAAACTGTGTAGCAGAGTGCCTCAGATGTTTAAGGAAAAAATAGATATGGTGACACCAAATCAGATTCTCTAATTGAATGCTGGATAACATGTGGTTTTGAGGAAAATTCCACTACTGTTTTCAAGCCACTGGGATACCATGTAAGGAATTCCTTGTCATTTTGGTAAATGTAGTACATTCTGTCATGTACGTATAGGCTTATGTCAGTGGTCATAAATGCCAGGGAGATTGTGGTTGACGATAGTTCACAGGCTATGAGGAATGAGTCCATCATCCATGGTTAGAGGTTGTTTCAAATGATTTTAATTCAATTGAATGTTTAAAGTTGTGGTAGGGTTTTTGGCTTTCTCAAAAAATAATTCAAGTTGTATTTATTTATGTAATTTTTCTGCTCAGTCTGTTCTGTCCCTGTACTGACAGCATACAAATTTGGCTTTCTAATTCTGTTCATTGTATCTTTGAGTAAATTTACAAGAAATGATGTTTAAGAAAAGGCAACGAATTTGCATTCAACGGGGCACTTCTGTTTTATGTAGTCTCCTTTTTTTATTCTTTCCTATCGATGTTGTAACTACTCGCCGTTACATGTGAAAGTGGGCGAGGCTTCATAACTGCCGACAGTGCTAGTAAAGGGAAAATGCTGGAACTCATGCTCAGGAAACGAATGGCGATCTGCAGTTCCATGTCCTGAGTGCCTAAGCTGCAGAAATACACAGGCCGGAGGCGAGCTGTTGTGAGCCGTCTGACCGGCGTATCGCTCAGGTGCCTTTCCACATGGGCACAGTTTGCATTTGTTAAATGAAGCTCCTCTTCCCTGGGCAGCAGGGGACACGTTCTCCAACAACCGTGTTACCCTGTTACACGGGGATGGTCTAGGTGGGCGAGGGTCTGGTTGGCACTGGTTCTGTGAGCTGTTGTAAGGGGATGACATTTGGCATCCATGTGCTGTGCTCAGCCATATACTTCAAAGCAAACCCTTTCAACGACTTGCAAGTCAGTGCCTCCATCACACCCCAGTCCTGTCTGGTGCTCCAGCAAGCACTGCTGTGCTTTGAGTGTGATCTCTTTCACACAAGGCTTGTTTGTGGGCCCTTGAGGGATTCAATGCTCAGAAACTCTATAAAACCCTTTGGTATTTTCATGCTGGCTTTCGAAGTCATCAGCCTGATACTCTCCTGTAGAACACAGAGGTCTAATAGCAGAAAGCTTCAAAGGCAATCTCTCACCAAGAAAAGAGCAGGAAAAGAAATCTCTTGAAACAGCGATGAATTCTTGAACAATTCCTCCTTCAGCTGTAACCGTGACACATGTCTAACCCAGCGAGGGCAGTAAGAGAATGAGAATACAGTGGTGTTTTCCTGGCTAACGTGAGTCTCACTTTTTGTTTTTGTTTGTTTTTCCTTTTTGTTGTTTTAACCTAACCTAAAGCTGATGTCCCGGTCACTTTCGCACAAATTCTCTGATGAAGTAATGCATCTAAGACCTCATTAACTCATACCAGGGTTTTGCCAAGGAGACTCTCCTGTGAGGGCCCCAGGTCCCTGGCTTACTGCCTCATCCCTGGCACCAGGAACAGTGCAGAGCACGTGAGGCACTTGATATAAATACATCCTGGGCGAGTGAATGCAGACATATGTCCCCTCTGTCTAAGCTGAGGGTGTAACGGGGGAGAACAGAGTTATCAAGTCCACGTGAAGTGGATGGGGTAAACACCTCAGGACTGCATTTCAGGGGACTCAGACTGGTCACGGTTACTGGTTCATCACGCCTCCAGCCTTCTCAAGAACTAACATCCTCAGAAGTATTTCTTCAGAGACAAACTTGTAAACAAATAATATTACAGAACTTTACCCTCGCAGACGGGAGCATGCATGATGCATGGAGGAGAAGACATTTAAACACAATTTGGAAGTATGACTGGTTTACCAGACGGAGATGAGGAAGGGACTCATGGGTAGGAGGGACAGGACATCGCAAAGGAAACGAGGCATAAATGGGCACGGCCCTTGGGGAAGGGAGAGGTTCGGGGAAGGGTGGGTGGGAGATCAGGCCGGTAATATTGTCTGGGATGACCCTTTAAAGACCGTGCCATCAAACAGGGACTTCATTTAGGTACCAGGAAGGAAGCTATAGAAGATTCTTGGCAGCGTGGTGGTAACCATCAGATCTTGAGTGATTTCTCTGCATCTGCAGGAGGGCTGGGAATGTGCTGCAGCTCTAAGAGACGGGTGGCCAGTGGACTTTAGCATCCCAGTTGACAAGGACAAGGAATCTGGCCACACTCAGGGAATTTATTAGCAGCTCACTTGCCTCCATAAAGAGAAAGTGTGTGACATAAAGGACATACAGTCATTAGTTTAATAATGTGGGAGGCAATGTTTGGTTTGGGGGATATAGACGGCTAAAATGGAAAGACAAGTTGTACGTGAACACAGAGGTGCTGCCTCCGAGAGACGCGCAGTTTAGTTGGGAGACAAAACTTAAGCAGCTCTTAACCAGAGGCAGGTGGAAGCCAGTGCAGTAGCCTAGGGGAGCTTATTTCTGTGTTGTCCCCTTTCTTTAATAGAAGGAGGTGGCTGTTCCCAAATCTGCACGGCTCGAACTGCACAAGCAGTTGTGAAGTTTGATGTAAGTAAGTTGTCAAGGAACTGAAGGCTGCACTTAGCAAACTTCAGGTCGTGCCTGGTCCTCTCTCTGGCCAGGCTGGGCAGGTGGTGAGTGCTCACCGAATGTGGGGAAACTGAGCCTACAGTGGGAAAATCTCTGGCCTGGAATCACTGAGGCTGGAATTCTTGACTTCATTCTGCTCTTGACTCTGGTGTTGGAAAATTTAAATTCATTTAGTTTTTCTGGATCTCAGTTTCCTCATCTGTAAAACAAAAGGACTAAGCTAGATGATTTCTAAAGTAGGTCTTATGGTTTATGATTTTCTGTAGTAAAAATTCTTATCCCCATCTGGCAAACAAAACAAAACAAAACAAAACAAAACGAAACGAAACAAACCAGGAGTCTTGGCTTCCTATTGAGCTGTTCTGTACATCTTGTTGAAGAGAAAATCGAGACGAGAAGGAAAAGATCCTGACTCACTGAGAACAGGAGCTCCGTGTCAGGTCGGCGAGGAGTCTATCTCGTCTCTGGGACGGCCCCCCTCACAGCTGTCAGGACGGCATCCTTGCTAACCTCCAGGTAAAAACGGTCAGTTTGCATGTTTACGTGTAGAGTTTATTCAGCCACGTTCCACGAGAGGAAGGGACTTGCCGGCGCCTCTGGAGTTTGGGATGACACATAGGAGGCGTTGTTAGTGCATGGCTTGATGTGGAACGAGCAGTCTCATTTGCTCAGGCCTGTTTCCAGGCCGTTTAAATCACAAGTTAACATAAGGGAAAGCAGTGCTTGGTGCAGAGGTAAAGGGCTCAGGGTAGGGAACGCACCCTGGGTGGGGCGGAGGCCGGCGCCTGTACCCAAGCCCGTAGCAGGCCGAGCGTTGGGAGCAGAGGACTACGGTAGCGGATACCTGCTTGGGGGTGGATGGGAATGTCAACAAGAAAATGCCGCCTAAAACTGTAAATTTCTTTCTTGAATAGACCTCCACTGCGGGTACATATGTGACATAGAATGTGGAAGAAACAATAAATCAGGGTAATCAGACTGGATCAATTGGGTTATTTGTCAGGACTCAAGCTAATCCAAGAGGCATCTAGTTCTATGGTTGAGAAAACATTTCATTTACTCCTTTGTATTTGGAGGGCTTTTAGGGTAGAAAACAGATTTATGATAGAAAGAACCAAAACAAACAAACAAAATGAAAACACTGGAACAGCTATTGTTGTGAGCCCTAAACCTTAGAAGGAACATTGACTTCCATGTGAATTTATCGTCGAATATTTCATTAAAAGGTAGAGTTGTGGAGATGCAAACACTGCAAAGAGTTCCTGGCCGTCTTGCTTGCGTGAATGATGAGTCAAATGGGTGACAATCGATGGGTCCCAAGTGAATGTAGGATTCCAGAAACTTGGCTGTGCAGCTGGTGATGATGGCTCTGTTCATGGAGTGTCACTGGAAGGTTCAGTATCCTCAGGCTCCTCGTTAAAATCAGAGAAGGTAACCTGAGAGTCTCCCTGAATGGAACCCCCTTCTCCCCTTCGCATCTTGTGTGGCAACCGAGTCTCCCCAAAAGCCTGGGACTACACGTGCGGATGGGGGGAAGCATGGTAGAACAGTGCCATCCCACTCCCATGGTCCAAGAATGCTGCCTGCCCCGGGGAAGCGATGACAGTCCTGGGAGAGGATTCACCCGCGGGTCTTCTTACTTGCTTCGAGTAATTGTTAGCCGACTCAGCACCGAGAGAGCCTGTGACCTCTACTATGAGGAGCTCGGAGGACCGCTGTGGGGTGAGTCCTCAGCCACCCCTGTTTGGGGCGTCTTTCTGTGGGTCATTCATAAACTCGGAATGTTAAAAAAATAAAACCTCCTACACAGTAACAAGCAGAGTAAATGAAAAACTTAACATAATGACTATGTTTAAAAGCTAGAATGAACATAAATAGTATAAAAAACCAACAGAGGGACAAAAGGCTAAAGAAAGCCAAAATACAATGTGGACAATAAAACAAAGAGGTCAAAGGTGAGAAAGTTAAACTAGAGAATTAGAAAAATACCAAAATAAAATTAAAATATACATTGTCCAAAAGGATAAAAGTGGCCAGACTAAGAGGAAATTTGGATTATTTTGCCAGGAAAATAGCCTTGAAGTTTGTACAACTGGGTGTTGTGTGTGATCAATTATCTATGTGTGGGCTGGAGTATGATTTTTAAATTATTATTCATTTTGCTTTTTGTAGAATGTGATATTTTTTCTGAAATTATCCTACATTGTATATATCATTTAAAGATTATAAGAAAAACTGCCAGTGAAAAACATGAAATTTAAAAAAGAGGACAATATTTAGAAGCAGAAAAAGTATTAAATTAAGACTAGGTGGTAAAAACTGCAAGAAAGACAAAGAGAGTAGAGAATAATGTGTATTCCACAAACCAGTATGAACCTGAAATTAAAAATAATAAAAAGTACTATGAGAATGCACGTATTGACCAAAGTTCAGAGAGTAAGGGGCTTTAAGTTTCAGAGACCAGAGGAAATGGAAAGGCTAAAGAATTCTTGGGTTCAGAGCTCTTTATAGGGACGAGGCAGGGGCACCCCCCACAGCCTGGGGACCCGCACATATCCTCGGGGAGGAAGTTCAAGGGCACAGAGCGAGTCCCTGGCCTCTCTAGCTCACCTCACAGTAAGGGTTCTGGCTCCTGTGTTGCTCTAAAAAGTGTCCAGCAAATGGTGTGACAGTCACGTCCCCACGCTCCATACACACACGACAGAGCAGCGGACCAAAGGCACGCTCGCAGCTCCGAGAACGCCTTGCATGTGGCGGGGTGAGTGTGCGTGAGTGTGTGTGAGTGTGCCACCTGGCGGGGTGAGCGTGCGATGAGTGTGCCACCCGCGGGGTGAGCGTGCGATGAGTGTGCCACCCGCGGGGTGAGCGTGCGATGAGTGTGCCACCCGCGGGGTGAGCGTGCGGTAAGCAGACGGGACTCCGAGCTGGAGGGCAGAACGGGAGCTGGGATTTTGGTGGGAAGACTCGGAGAAATCCGGCACTGGGGCGCTGGGGACAGCGGTGGGGCTGGGGGACGGCCTGCAGCCAAGGCTGTGTTTGACTGTCCTCTCGGTGACAGCCAGCTGAGTGGTCTCCAGCAGTTCCCTTCCTTACCCGGAGCCCTGCGTCCTTAGGTGCTGTGATGGCGGGGCTGCTGTCACCTATCTCACGGGGCTGGCTCCCATGCTACAGAGCAGATCAATATGAGCGTGTGTGCCTGGCACACAGCTGGCGCTCAACAAGCAGTGCTTGAGCCTGGACGGAAGCGGGGAGCTGCGTCCCCATTTGATGGGCGGGACAGAAGAGTGATAGCGGGCAGCCGTCCCCTTCACGCCCCTGGTGAGCCTGGGCCTCGCAGGCCCCGCCGGTGGTGGGAACGTTCCTTCCGGGCCCAGGCAGCCCCACGTTCCTTGGGACGGCACGTTCTCACCTCGGACTGACGGAAACAATGAAGCCGCTATTTGGCCTGTCTTCTGTGGAGGCCAAAGCGAAGTTTGTCCCACAATAGGAGAAAGGGGTGGGTTTTCTCCAAGTTACAGATTTTGTGCCAAGCAGGTGTGTGTGCGTGGGGGACAATGTGACATAAGGACCCAGGTCCGCGACTTCCTGCTGGGTAAGCTGAGCAAATCCTTGGATCTTTCTGAATCGTTGACTCTTCTTTCCCAAAAGGGGCATCGTGCGCCACCTGTCAGCGCTGAGGTGGAGAAGCATGCAGGTGGAAAGGTTCCTGTGGGTGCCAGGCGCGGGGTAGCTGCTGGGAAATGTTTCCTAGAGCTCGGTTCTGTACCCAGCTTTGCCCTGAGAAAAGCCAGGGGACACTGCCAGCCTGAGCGGGTCCCCACTGCAAGGCTTGTGTCCGCGGGCCCTTGGGAGGAAGCCCTGTGTGTAGGTTGGCACGACATGTGTCCTTTGCTTGTGGACACGTCACATTCCCCAGTCTTCGCTGGGTTAAGGAGGACGTTGGCCAAGCCGGTTGGTCAGCTTCTCGACACAGCAGAGCATGTTCGGGGCCCCGTCTCTGTCCTACGTCTGCAGTATGGGGTGCTACCGTGTTGTAGTTGGGGACCTTCGAGCTGGGAGTGGGGTCTCTTTCTGGCCAGCGTGAGTAAGACTAAGACAAGAAGCCGCTGGGAGACTGTGCCGTTTCCCGGGTGCTGATTATTGTGAGGCTCGAAGGACTGCAAAGTAGGGGGCACCTTTGCTTTCTGTGAGTCTCCTCCAGGGGGATGGTGGCGAAAGAGCAAGAAAATTCAAACAGCCAACCCGTTCTCGTGCCCCGGGCTCCACAATTTGCCTCTTACTTTCTGCATTTTCCTATCTGAGCCTGGAAATCCAGCAGAGGACCAAAAGCAATCGGCACCAGATGTCCCCGTGCCGTCGCGCGGCCCGTGAGTTCAGTTAGCATGCAAATTGTCATCATCCTAGGGCGATTCCAGGGGCCGGCTGGAGAGACAGCAGGCTCCTGTGCAAAATAGATAGAGGGCATGATTAAAAGGTCTGGATCCAATCACATGTTTAATTACGACCCCTTTTTTATCCCCACGACAATGACTGGTAGCTATTACGACACGCTATTGAAAATGTGCCTGACGCACGGGGGCGCTGGGAAGGCTGATAGGTGGTCTGCGTTTGATCAGAATGATCAAAGCCCCTTGCAGTGGCGGGCCGTCGCCCCTTCTCCCCCATCCGACCCACTTAGACCCGAGGACATGATTTATAGGACACAGGCGACGCGCTTCTCGTTCCCCAGGCGCGGGGCATAACGCGCGCCACCGTCTGCCCTGGAAACAGTGTGCTCTTGACCGTGCTCCCCGGCACCCGGCCACAGACCCCGCTCCGGGGCTCCGCAGGCCATCGCTCCGGCTTCAGCCCTGGGGGATCTCCGTGGTCGAACGCTTTGGCAGTTTCTTATTGGTACAATCAGAACAAGACAAAGAAAAGCTTACAAGCCCCCGGAGGAGAAGCTCTTGATTCTTTCATTCTAGTCATACCTCCAGACTGGGTTTCGGGGACTTCAGGTGAAATTACACTTGAGTTCCTCACAAGAGGATATGCTGAACGTGAAGGGTACCGCCTTGGCCGAGGTAAAGACGGGCCTGCGCTGCATCGATTGTGCCGGTGACATCAGCTAGAACTGTTGTGTCTGTTACAAGGAATAACTCCTATGGGAATTTTTTTGTTTTTATTGTTCAGTTTACTGGGGTGACATTAGTAAGTAAAAATTACACAGGTCCCAGGTGGAGAGTTCTACAGTGCATCGTCTATGTGGTGTGTTATGTGTTCACCACCCAGGGCCCCTTCTCTTTCCATCACCACGGTCCCCTCTCTCCCACCCCCTGTCCCCTTACCCTGCGGTAACCACTGACTACTGAACTACTGATTGTGTCCAAGAGTTTTTGTTTCTTTGTTGCTTTCAGCGTTGTGTTCCATAAATGAGTGAAATCACATGGTTCTTGGTTTTTTCTGTCTGGATTATTCACTTTGCATGATGGTCTCAAGGTCCATCGACGTTGTCGTAGATAGCTGTATGGGAATTTTTTTTGTCCTTTAGTTGAAATGCCTGAAGACAGAGAAATAGAAAACTTCAACACTAACTTGGAGGACGTGCTTCTTCTGTTTCCTCTGGGCAGACATCTCCACGTGGCTTCGTGTTCTGGACCGTGATCCAGTCCTTTTCCTGAAGGAAAGCAAACGACCAAACGAAAACCCCAGCTTGGCCAGTGTGCCTCATCCCGGGGATTGTAAACGTGGGACCAGCGTTCTGGAGACAGCCAAGTTTGCCAACAACTTGATGAAAACACCCAATATTAATTAGGATGACACTTTCTCCGATACAAGTGTTTTTTGTTTTTGCACATGTCACAGCTAGGCGGCAGGGTGTCTTTCACCTCTTGAAGGCTTTCCGTTAGAACTTGGTATGAAACTTGGGTTGTGCTTTCATGCATACTTGTCTCTCTGTTTTAGAGGTGTCCTGCCTCCCGGTGCTTCTCTTAACACTGGTTGTGGTTGTGTAAAGAAAACTGAGTAACTAACAGGAAGCAGCTGAATCAAGTACCCGTGGTGCTCAGCTCTGTGCTGGCGGCCTCCAGGGCTGCAGCTGCGGATTTCGCGGCCTGGTGACAGACAGTTCTCTGGTGAGTCCTATCTGAGGAAGAAACAAAGATGAAGAGATGGACAGGGAGGCAGATGAGGGGAGGGAGGGCAGGGTGGAAAGGCCGGCAGGGGAAACCCTTGGGCAGGAGGGTGGGCAGAGAGGAAGAAACAGCTAGCAGCCTCTAACCCAGCGGTGTCCGACCTTGTGGCTTCCCTGGGCCACGCTGGGAGAAGAATTGTCGTGGGCCGCACATACAATACGCTAACACGAGCAATAACTAAAAAGTCGTAAAACAAAAAATCTCATGTTTTAAGAGTTTGCATTGGGCTGCATTCAAAGTCGTTCTGAGCTGCAGGTTGGACGAGTCCATCTAATCCTTTATTATAAGGAAACTTGTCATTGGATTTAGGGTCCACGTGGATAATCCAGGATGATCTTATCTCAAGGTCCTTAGTTATGTCTTCAAAGACCCTTTTTCCAAATAAGGTCACATTCTCAGTTTTTAGGGGTTAGGACATGAACATATCTTTTTGGGGACCACTAATCAATCCACTACAAGCATACTCCTTAAACAGCCTGCCTTGAGAAAATATTATACTATTCAACAGCTGTAAGATACAGTAAATTTGAATAATATTCAGAATATCATACTTGTAATATTTTCAACACTCTATATAACGGCTCGTGTCATGGAGGAGAGGGCGTCTGCATACATCACACTTTCTTTCAGGCTCGGATTGTGTTAGACCATTTGGATTCTGTGCCGCACACACCTGTAATTTTTTTAAGGTGGAGAATGACTCAAAAACGTTCCTGGTCAGAGACTAGGAAAGCTTTTTCCACAACTCCCATTTCGGAGCCCTGAGTTTGAGACCTGGGTGCCCCCTTTCCCAGCAGCTGGCAGGGCTCCCCGGTGCCCCAGCTGCAGCTCCTTCCTCTGCCTTAGGAGCTGATCACCTTGGAAGTTGGGCGGATAAAACACCACGGAAGTCCCTTTGTAAACTGAGGTGGGTGCAAACATAGGCAGAGGAGTTTGAGACTGTTAGAAGGTGGGAACTTGCAAAATGGTTCACTTTGCGGGGAGCAGGGTATGCTACAAAGTTGCTTTTGAGTCCTTGAAACCATCCAGGTTTGCACCACGTGACTTGAATTAAACACTTTTAGAAAGCAGCAGCTAACTTGGAGTTAGGAGGATTTCTTCACAAACAATGTACATACACATGTACTCTCTTAAAATACCTAATGGCAAGATGTTAGCTAATGAAAAGGCTACATCCTTTGCAGTCTGTGGCACACACGTGGGGCCTCAGACACAGCTGTACACAGAGAAAAGGGTCTTGATTTGGTCATCAGTTCTATGCTTTCTGTCATTCAGCACCTACAGGCTGTAGTATCAAAAGAGAAATTATGAAAGCACAGCAGACTTATGGGAAGGTGGTTTCGTTGGGTGAACACATTGAACTGCCAAACACACATCAGAGAAATTTTAATACATAGAGATCATCTTTAAATTAAAGTGCTAAGACCAGTTTCAAAGCCATTGGTTCTAAGGGTGCCTCATTAGCTGTTAAAAAAAACCCCACCAAACTTTTGAGTCACTATTTTATCTTATAAACGTTAAGTATTCTTTGTAGACAGAAACTGTCTGTTAAAGTAATATTTGACATCTACTGAATCAAAAATACTTAACAATGAAAGGCCGACATCTGTTTACTATATAAAAAAAGGTGCTGTGTATTTTTACTAGAAGAATTTTCCTTTAATAAGGCAGCCAGCAGCCATCCACACACACCAAACCAATTTGCAGCCAGAAGCTGTTGAATACCAACACAGCATCATGAGTTCTTAGCAATCCATTTTCCCCAGTATTCCCTTGAGTTGATACTGGATTATATTTGTGTTTTGTTTTTGTTTTGTTTTTTGTTTTTTGTTTTTTTGAGGGGAAGTACATAACAGCAATAAAAGGGCTGGGTTAATTTGGTGAGCTTCAATCTTTTCAGCGTTCTCAATTTTGATTCCGTGATGTTGGCAGTTGATTTTCCTGATTTAAGAAGATTAAGCTGCCTCTGAGCTCTTTTTATATTTTCAATCACTTTAAACAGTAGCAAACGAAGTCACTATGTTTGGCCCATTCCACCTTGGATCTCAGTCGCTGCCGTTAGGAGATCAGACAGGAGGCCGCCGGCGGGTGAGGAGTGGAAGCCTGTGTGTCATGTCACACAGGTGCTGCGTCCTGCCTTCCGGAAAAGCCCGCCTCGCCGAGCAGGCCGCCGAGCCCCACCTGGCTCCCAGCGGAACATCTGGACCTACTCTTCGCTACGCGTTCATGTGCTTCAGACCTTCCCAAATAAATGGCGCTTTAGTGCAAGCCTGACACCAGAGATTTGTAAGCCCTATGTGTCCTGCCAAATCCAGTTTGATACAAAGCACACCCGCCCCTCTGGAATCAAACACATCGCAGATATGAGATCCCGGTCGTATATTTCAATTAGCCAAGCCTCACATAATTGATGGAGGTCACTTCCGCCGGCAGCAGTAGTTTTCCTAATGGCGTGAGCAATTAAACAGGGAACTTCGGGGAAGGTTGAAGTCCCAAGTCTACTAAACGCCCTTGCATTCACTGGTCGTAGGTGCTTTGTTTTCTAGTCATACAGCCATTGGCTGGGAAAGTCCTGAAAATTAAATATGGGTGTACGTATAGTGAATGCAACGCCAGCGTTCATGGGTCTCAGTTTCCTTTAAAAAGTCACATATCTGTTAAACTCCTAAATGTCTAATTTTTACTTAATGGAGCCACTTACTATTTAGAGAAACACATCTGGGAGAGTTTTGTAATTATTTAACAACTCTGTATTGTATACTCTGTATACTCCGGGCCTGGGACTATGTTGCAGTAACTAAGTTTACAGGTGATCCAGCACACCGTCACTGCAGTCTGTGTGGCCTTGTACTTGGCCTTTCAGTATGTGGGATTTTGGCTGTTCAGCCTTGGTGGTACCAGGGTGTGAGAACAGTTAGCGTGAAGTGTGAATGGTATGGGGGAGGTCTGCCCTCTACGGCTCCCCTCACGATGGGACTTGGGTGGAGGAGCTCATTCGTGTATGTGTACATATTAGACATACCTGCTGGTGTTAACACTTTGAATCGCTCACCAGTTCACGACAGAGAATTTATTGCACTTGCAGTGCTGTTCTGTTGGTTGGTTGAATTCCTTGGATTCAGGTGGTTTAGTCAAGTGCCTCTTGGTGATGGAGGCCCGTCATCCATCCAAATAACGGAAGCACTTGATCTTCTCCAAGTCTCCCTGCAGCTCGGTTTGTTTGGGGCTGGGTGGGTGCGTGCCTACGACAGGAAGTGCAGGAACTCAATAGGCTTTCAGGTGTGAGAAGTCTCAAGTTGGTACTTTTGTGGACATTTCCTGTGCTTTCAAAATAATCAAAGCTGTAAGAGTTTCTTTTTCCTCTGATCTTCATATTTTGTGGTGTGCATGGATAAGCCAGGCAGGTCACACTTGAAGTTTTCTTGTGTCTGTGTGTCATATCCAGATGCAGGGAGGGATAATTAGGGATGAAAGGATCATGGGAAGGGGGCGAGAGCGTCCAGGAACGAGGGCAAAGCAGGCGAAGCATGAGGACTCAAAAATGGAAGCCCAAGTGTTCCAGAATATGGTTATAAGATGACCTTTATTCCGTTACCGAGGACTGTAAAGGACTGGAAGCAGAAGCCGATGCTCGAATTTCACAATCTGGAGAGAAATGGCTCTTCCATGAGGGAGATGTGGTATAACGCAGACATGGGACACCTCCCCTGAAAACCCCGTGAGGGTCAAAGGGTTTTTGGCAGAGAGGAATAAGTTCTGAAATCGACACCTACTGGAGAGGCCGTGGGAGCTTCCAGAGATGGCGCGAACGTTGGTGGGGTAACCCGGGTCATAAATCATGGCGCTAACACACTGTCCGGGGAGTAGGAGATGAGTTTCGTGAGGGCAGAGCATTCGGCAGGAAACACTCCACTTCGCAGCCCGGCGCAGGCCTGGCGTGCAGTAGGCAGGGAGCGTTTGAACAGAGCTGTGAAGGGGAAGACTCGGCCCAGAGGAGCAAGAGCAGGAAAGTATTTGTTAGGCCATAGGATAAAAGCAGGGGAAAAGATTTTCTGAATCGAAGAAACTATAAAGAGATGACACAAATCGGCCTTTTTATGAATGAAACTCAGGCTGGAAAATGTAATCTTAAAACATTTTCTTGGAAAAGATCTTTCTAAGTTTCTGATCATGTTTTCCAATCCTTATACTCGCTTGAGGATATAAATAAATACAAGAAAAAATTATTAGGTTGGTGCAAATGTCCTTGTGGCTTCGGACCGTGACTTTCAAATCATTATAACTAGGCTCGAACACATCTTTAGTAATCAAACTAGGAACCATCACGATCAACACATTCTTACCAATGAGAAATAAGTTTGTGTATTCCTGTAGCATAAAAATCCATTCTTGGGGTTTTGGCAATCTCTTGGAAAGCATTTTCTGCATCCTGCTGGTTGTGGAAGGCTTTTCCCTGCAAAAAGTTGCCCAGATGCTTGAAGAAGTGATGGTTGGTGAGAGGTCAGGTGACTATGGAGGGGGAGGTGAAACTTCGTAGCCCAATTTTTTCAAGTTTTGGAGTGTTGGTTGTGCAACGTGTGGTTGGCCGTTGTCGTGGAGAATTGGGCCCTTTCTGTTGACTAATGCCAGCAGCAGGTGTTGCAGTTCTTGGTGCATCTCGTCCATTGGCTGAGCATACTTCTCAGATGTAATGGTTTTGCCAAGATTCAGAAAGTTGGAGTGAATCACACCAGTGGCAGACCACCAACCAGTGACCATGACCTTTTTTGGGTGCAAGTTTGGATTTGGAAAGTGCTTTGGTGTTTCTTCTCAGCCCAACCACTGAGTTGGTTGTTGTATAAAATCCACTTTTCATCACACGTCACAATCTGATCGAGACCTGGTTTGTTGTGGTTGTGTGGAATAAAAGAAGATGTGACATTTCAAAATGACGATTTTTTCAATTTCCGGTCAGCTCGTGAGGCACCCACTTATCGAGCTTTTTCACCTTTCCAATACATTGAGTTCTTCGCAGGTTCTCGTGTAGTTGTAAGAGGATCAGCTTCGATGACGGCTCTCAGTTGGCCGTAGTCAACTTCTAGTGGCTGGCCACTACGCTCCTCATCTTCAAAGCTCTCATCTGTTTTGCAAAGCTTCTTGAACCACCACTGCACTGCACGTTCGTTAGCAGTTCCTGGGCCAAACGTTGGTGTTGCAAGTTGTCTCCGCTGCTTTACGACCCATGTTGAACTCCAATAAGAAAATTACTCGAATTTGCTATTTGTTTAACATCATTTCCATAGTCTAAAATAAATATAAAATAAACAGTAAGTAGTAAGTCATTAGCAAAAAAAAAAAAAAAGAGCAAGAATGTACATTAAAATGATGTATATCATAACCACATTTATTTAAGAACGTATTCCAATATCAAATGGCAAATTTCAACCATGCGAAAACTGCAATTACTTGTAGTTTAGGAACAAAAAGGCAGAGAAAAAGCTGATTATCGTTCAGACCTGTGATTCCACAAAGCAAAGGAGGGAGCTCATTGTCCTTGCCTGCTCAGTAGTAACTGGTTGATTTTAAGTTTGTTGAATACCTGAATTACTTTGGTGAGGCTACACAATGCTTTTCCTCTCTGCACCTAATTTCTAAAAATGAGAATATAAGTTTTCTACATGAAACCCAAGCAAGAAATACTTTATTATTTTTTAATAACTTTATATAATGTCTTCAAGTGCTGTTAATAAAATATATTGTAGATGGGGACAAATAAGGCAGGATTTGGTTGGTTAAGAGACCTGAGTCTAGAATTGTAGTGGAATCCTTGGAAATGATTTATTATGTCGTCTTTATCCAGGAGACAAAGCAGGAAAAAGAGCCTACAATGGAACACCAAGAAAATCTAGTTCTTAATTTTGGTGTTTACTGAAAGAATGGATTGATAGGTGTCACGAAGACGAAAATGTTCGGGACTATGGTCTTTATTCCTTCACCGGCCACACAGGAGGCTCCCTGAGAAACTTTTCTGTGAGGTGCAGCTGGCGGAGGGTCACACAGTAGGTCTGTAGTGTAGTTCCCTCTCTGTGCCGTATCCAGTATAGGTATCAGCCTCTTCACTTCCCCTGAGAGTCTTTAGTGGAACACAGCTGGTCTCAGAGCTGTTCTTTTATGCTTTTGTTAAATCTCCGAGGTTGAGTTTGATGAACTCTTAGATTAAGCCACACTCTGAAGTGAAGCTGAAAATACCTTAACCTTCAAATCGGAGCGGAATTCTCACCAGTCATTATTAGAACTCATTGATGTTACAAATTTGTGGGTGGATGTTATCCATTAAGGTGAAGTAGAAAGGGGCTATAAAGTTAACTCAGAAGGCTAAGTACTTTACCTTCAGGGAAGCTCATATAAAAATCTGTCCTGAACCGTATGCATAGTATTAGTTATTTGCACACCTGGTTCTTAACTGGCCAGGCAAAGGCATATAAAATACGGACATACTTTCTACTTACTGTTATTTTGATCTTTAGGCAGGTTACTATTTTTATTATATGCTCTTAGGAATTTAGCCCTCTGATCAGTCAACCCAGAGGGCATTTCCTGAATGCCAACCATATACCAGTATAAATCTAAGACCAAGTTTTAGGTTAAGATGTGATTTCTCAGTACCTGCCTTGGTCTAATTCTTGGACTAATGGAAATAATGGTTACACTCAGTGGTTCTCAACACCCTTTCTCAGTGATCTGACAAGTTGACATTTTTCGGAGAGTTCAAAATCTGCAAGGTGCTGTGTGCCTGGTTCAGTTAGCCGAATTGGTTGGAAACGTGGCATTAATGAGGCCAAGGTTCAACTCCCATATGGCCCAGCTTGTTTTGAAGGAAGAAAGCTGTCCCACAGCCACAGGCTACCTCTCCAGCTCTGCCTAGCTCCTTGATTTGCCAACAATAGCCAATGGAAGGCAGACCACTCTAGAGAGAGTAGGGTTCAGAGAAAATCCTTCATCACGTCGGGAAAAATCAAGTTCACCTACCATGACGATAATTCCGTAGTGTCCCCTCTGTCGATAAACATCCTTCTATCTGAAGGGGCCTTCACAAATGGGAGAGAGTGGAATCTAAGAATATCAACAGTAAAAATCAAATTTCTCTGTGTGTAAGGAGATGTATGGAAAACAATAGATCATTTTTATTGAGGATTTCTTATCTGTCTACGATTATTCTAAGCTTTTAAAAAATATGTATTGGCTTACTTAATCTCCATGTGAGGTAGGTACTTTCAATAGTCCTATTTTATTCATAAGGAAACTAAGGCACAGAGACCATCATCAGCTTGTCTCAGGTCACACAGGCAGACTGATTCCAGAGCCCTTGTATTAACCAGTCCATTCAATGTAGGTATTGCCCAGAGAGAGCAGTAGCTTGCTAGTCAGCCCCTCAGGTGGATGAGGGCCATCAGAGGACTGACCCTGGTTCACTGGTGACTGGTAGCTACATCATGGTTTGAGTATTTTGACCAATAAGCTACAATTAGTCTAGCCTATGAAATTTTTGTTCTTTCAACACTTATGACAGCTTAAACTAAGAAGTTATGACACCTAAACGCCAGAGTTATCTTTGGCTTTTCCCTGTCCCTGCTTGAATATTTCTTCGTGAATGTACTTGGGTGTTTTTCACAAAGCTCCCTAAATTAAAAGCTATTGTTATAATCCATCCAATAAGACACCATATCAGCTACTGCATAAAATTGAATTAGACATTTGAAATCAAAGCAGAGGGCATGATCTTCCCTCTGCTGCCTTCTTTCCACTAAGCAAGTCCAAGTCTCCCTCGTGCAAAAATTGTCTCTTGTTGGCCCCAGCTTTCCAACAGGGTGTTCACGCCCACATGCCCTTGCTTTTAAGATTGAATTCTGAAAATCTCTCATTCCTTAATCCATTGCAATGTGCCTTCCTGCCATAGTCTACTGAGATAAGTCCCTTGAATATGACCAGTTCTCTGCTGTACGTTAATTCTGTGTTCTCTGGGTCCTTTTACGTCACCCACCCTCTCCATCTCGTTTGACCCCATTCCCCAACCCCATTCCGTGCCTTCTGTCTGTTTCACTTACTCAGCATGCTCGAGCACAGACCTTGCCTTAAGTTGTTGTCCTTGACCCTCTCCTCTCCTTATCCTTTGCTCTCACCCTGTGTGATTTCATCTTCTTCCATTGACTTGACAGTGACATCTACATGGGAGATACCCAAATTCTGATCTTTGTCGTACTGACTTCTCTCTCAAGCACTAGAACTATTTTTCCATTTCCTTGCTAGTTATTTTCCTTCTGGTTGGTCTGCCAACATTTCAAACCCAGTTTGTCCAAACGGTGTTCCTGCCTCTATACCATTCTCACATTTATGCCTTCCCAAGATGGGAATCGGAGTTATCTTCGGCTTTTCCCGGTCCCTTATTTCCAACTTTCAAGGGATTCCCAAAGCTGTTGATTGTTTCTAAACACTTTTCAGGATCAGTCTGTTTTCTAAATCTATTTCTATTGTAATAATTGAGAGTTTCCTCCAACGCTCCCGAGCACCTATTATGTGTCAGGCATTGGGGTAGAAATGCAAAGGTAGATAAAGCTTCATTCCTGCATGAGGAGCCCTCCAGTTCCAGAGAGGGGACAAAAGGACATTACTAGTATGACAAGTGTTACAATGGGAGGAAGTGTGCACAGTGTATCCTGGGAGCGCACAGGTGGGGCACAGGAAATGGAGTTGGATAATCAAACCACCGGCAGTGTCTGCCTGCACACAACACACTACCTCCTTCTGAGCACCAAATGAACACCTTGTTACATAAGCAATGTTTTGTTAACTCGTTTCTCATTTCACCACCAGCTGAGAGTTTTTTTAAAATGATATTTATTATTCTAAGTGTGACCTGCCTCTCCCTTCTGGGAGTGATCATTTGGAGTATTATGAAAGTCTGCTGTTCGTGCTGTGTGACCTATGTGAAATGTAGAGCTGCCCTGTGATTTCATATCATTGGCAGTACAATACAGGAAGGAAATTCTATCATTAAAAAACCACTCAAAGTTATCATCGTGGCTGCATAGAACCAGAAATGAAAGAAATGTGTAATAACATTGAGAAAATTGTTTTTGATTTTTAAAAACTTTAAAGAGCTTTACTTAGTGGTGGAAAAGTAGTCTATTATCTCAAAATTTCATATTTAATACAAATATTCTTGTGTTGGGGGCCTTAAGTTATTAAAAGTGTTATTGTATGTTGAACAGTGAAGTATTGGTAATTTTATATGGCTCAACCTAAGGAATCTATAACTATATTTTTAGTTATTAGGGTCAATAGACTTATGGTTCTTAAGATAATCAAGAAGAGGCCATCTTTATGGCTCAGTCATCAGTATTCTTTATTTTTATTTGATTGTTTTGACTTTCTTATTCCAGTAGAGATTTACTCTCTATGACATGAATTTATATATATATATATATATATATATATATATATATATATATATATATATATTTTTTTTTTTTTTTGTGTGTGAGAGAAGGGGGTCTCAACAAAGCACCACTTAGAAGATCTCACTTAAGTAGTTCTTGGATTTGGTGCTCCTTGAGAGCATGTAGATGTTAGAAGTGGGAAGAATTAGTTCTATCTTCTTAAAAACAAAGCTCTGATGTAGGAATCAGGAATGTTGACATACCTAACGTTTTGGAGCTAATAGTTCATAGAGTTGGGACTAGAGCTCTTCCTGTTTGCAGAGGCTAATGATATATTCAAGAGGAGAGAGTGGGGGGTGGGGGAAGAGAGAAGGAGAGAGAGAGAGAGAGAGAGAGAGAGAGGGAGGGAGGGAGGGGCGGAGGGAGAGAGAAGGGGGAGGTGGTGGAAGAATTTGGAGGATTTACGACAGTATAAAGAGTTGGCCTTATCGATTTCCGTGACCCCATTCTCCTGTGGCCACGCAGACAGGGGCTCCTTCTTACACAACCCTTCCCACTAGGCCTGGTGCCTTCCCTTGGTCTCCAGGTCACCGGAGGAGCTGCTCTGTGGCAGGAGGAGCAGACACTTACGGATCCAGGGGCTTGGATGAGATTAGATCTTCGATTCTAAGAACTAGGACATACAAAAATATTTCTTTAAAGAAAATCAGGTTTCTAATGTAAAATATTCAGCTACTTTGACATATTTACTGTTACTCTTATTCCTAAAGAACTATATACAAGATTAAGTGGAACAAACATTATTTTTCTGTTCATATGATCTTTGGAAGTATACTCGGGGAAATTCATTTTTGGAAAATTTTCAGATTACCAATTGCATTCAGTGTGGGTTTTATTTACTTATTAATATTATGTAACTCCTTAACATAATATTGTGTTTCAGAGGCTCTCTGGACATAAATGATATTTCAAAGTTGTCTCATTTAATTAATAATAGAAAACTATTTCAAAAATATAAAATTGCCAATGGAGCAAGGACGTTAATTCTAAAATTATGATTCCACTTTCAGCATTGGTGTATTTGAAAATTTCTATTTAAGGAAACCCAGCAATTGAAAACATCACCCTGATCTGGAAAACATACAAAAAGAATGTGGAACTAAAATGTCGTTTGCTAAGAAAAGTCCCTAGTCATCTTGGTGCCCTGACAAAGAGTTCTCTTTGAACATTTCAAACTCGGTTGTATCATGGGCTGGACAAGCTTTTAGATAAAAAAAAAAAAAAGAAGTTGGCTAATTGAGCCATTTAGGACTCTTCTCACTCTATCCCCAGCCTGCAGACCAGAGCGCTGGTCTAAAAGCTGCGTTTTTTATGAGGTGTGAAGTCAACATTGCCAAAATGTGCCTTGGTGGAGCTCTCTCTCAGCAACCTCTTAGCAGAGTGATGCAGACTTCTTGACCATTTGTGTATCTTTAATCGTGTACGATGAACCCTTCTTAGAAGGAAATGTGTGGGATGTTTTGGTTATGTATAAATCATCATGCATAGAACGCACTTGTATTTATATAGGATTGAGGCCAGGAACCCCTCCGTGTATCCATTTAATTTGTTCTGCAGACTTAAAAATGTTGGCAGGCAGGCTGTGTGCACAACATCTTGAGTAGTGATGTATCCTTGATACACTGATGAAGAAATATGGGTGAACGAGCTTGGATTTCGTAGGCTTCTGGTGGGGAGGAGAAGGATTTAGATTCCAGAGTACAGAAATCATCTCTTGCCTCCCTGTCGTCTTCTCCAGTTCACAGTGTGCGTTATCTCATCTTCCCTGTGTTGTGTGAGTGAGTCTCACAGCCACCCTGCGAGCTGAGTTGGCAGGGAATACCCTCAATCCAAAGCTGAGGAAGCCAGCACCCAGGAGGGAAAGTGGACTTCAAGTTCGGTGTTCTGTCTAGTACTCTCGCTGTAGGAGCTTCAGCGTGGTCTCAGGAAGTGTGAAGGACAAAGCTCTACGACACCTTAACCTGCACCACTTGGTTGGTCAAGCCTTAGACTAAGCTGGTGGTTCATTTTTCCGTGGTTGGGAATTGATGGTAGAATTACCGGTCTCCTTGAGAACCCAGCCTGGCAATAGCACGGAAATGCGTGGTGGAGGCAAAGCTCTCGGCCTCTGACCCTCTAGAAGCAGTGGAGGCGAAGGGGAATGAAAACTCAAGCAAATACTTTAATGATTCCTTTGTGACTTTTTAAAGAGTTTGGATTCTAAATATATTGAAGGCTCATTATACCATTTTTTTTTGAGGTTTTTGAGGTTTATGCTTTAGAATAACCATAGAGGTAAAATCTTGACCCGCTTTGGATGAAGTCCCAACTTCTGTAATTTAATGAAGAACGTTACAGCCACAGGCTAATATTAGGGCTGTACCTACTTGCTGGATAAAATAGCAATTTCTTCCCTTTGATGGTGTTTGCTAAATAAACTCTTCTCCTATTCTTGTTATTTGGACATTGATAGGTGTCTTGCCCCTCTAAACTAAATTATAAATGCTAAAAAATTGGGATTAAGTACTCTATATCCTGGTTGTACAATAAATATTTATTGACTTGCCTATGTAAAACTTGCTGCGTGCCTTTCAGACAAATACTACATGTTCTATGTCCCTCCGCAATTGATCTTTTGTGCAATGTTTTTAGTAATTTTTTTATATAATGTGTTTTTATAATGATTCTAACTCCCTTGTCCATACATAAAATATCTACCTACTTAAGTAAAAAATATTTTGACCTTAACTTCCATGACTATTAAATATTTGATATATGCGTGTGCAGAACATAATGAGCGTGTGGTTTTTACGAGTATAAAGGTCACTCTAGGATCATTTAGTGTTTTAATGCTATACTTGGTTCAAATTCCAGCCCTGAAATGTCTAAGATGTGAAAGTTTAAATGACTGTAATATTCTAAGCCGTGTCCTCATTTGTAAAACGGCGAGGAGAGCTCCTAAGAGTGCTGTGGGAACTGGATGAGGCCATTCCCAGTACTTGGCGTGGAGTAAATTCTCCTGTGTTAGCGGTTATTGAAGTTGCTTTGCATGGAGGATATTTAGCGATGGTTATATAAATGCTTGTTCCAAATAAAACAGCTTTAAGATAAACGACATCCTTGAGTGGCAGTTGAATTGGTCTTAAAATTTCCCCCCCAATCTGAGTGAAATGTTACAGATTTTATGTTTCAAGATAGAAATTGGTATTATAAAATGTTGGAAGAATGAAATTCCACAACCAATTCACATTTCTAATTAATGTTTTTCATCATAACTCTGGATGTTAGGTCCTGCTTAACGTTATTTTGTTATGTAATAAATACGTAGTAGGTACTTGCTTCCTTTGACCTGCCCAGTTCACTAGTATTTGCCTATTGTGGGCTGTTCTCCCCGCTGCATCGTATTTTCCAAAGATGACAACACCTATGTGTGTCCTGCCTCGTCTGAAAAGACTCCTGAAGTCCCTGCGACTCTAAGATGCCCAATTGTGTTTTAGGGCAGCCAAGGATCCTGCAATATCAAATGTCTACCACGCTCTAAGAGGCAAGCACTGCCCCGTTACATAAAGGCCCCAGTTATGCAGGGGCATGGCTTCTCTCTGAGTGGTTTCTGACAGCTGCAGCAAAGAGGAGAAAGAAAAGCCAGACAGACTGCAGGGAACTCAAAAACAATACACGTTCTCTTGGCCCCTCCCTTTACCTGATGGTGAGTGCTGAACATACCCAGGCCCCTGACCTGAAGAATCCGAACCAGTAGGTCTGGGGTCTCAAGCCTGTATTTTTAACAAGTGTGTCACATAATTCCTCTGATCTGGCCAGTTTGCAAAACACTTTATATAGAAACCTCTGAGAGTTCAGGAATAGCCTCGAGGAGATGCTCTTTATATTCCTCTTATTTTAAACATATCAATAAGCAAACAGAAACAACAAACAAAATAACCTGTAATATTATTTCTCAGAATTAGGATGGCTGTTAACAACCATTACAAATGAGGACAGTGGATCCAGATAGTCAGGCTTAAAAATCCAGACCCTCCCACTACCAGTGGGACCTTAGGCAAGTTATTTAATTTCTGTGGATGGTGATTCCTTTGTAAGAAAGCTGTGATAATATTACCTCCTAGGGCTGCTTTAAAGATTAAATGAATCAACACATATAAAAGTCATAGAACGGTCCCTGAAATTCAGAATAAGTACTCAACAAATGTTAGCCATCCTTAAAAATAAGTTAAGAGCTATTAATAATAACATTCCTGCCCATTGTAGCAGCTTGTATTTTCCAACAATGACAATGCTTCCCATCTCACGTGTTCTTCCATGATGTGACTTTGCTGCTCCCTCCATCAAGAGGAGAGTCTAATTCCTCTGTCGTTGAACTTGAGAAGGCCCATGCCTGCTTTGACCCCTAGATTACATTAGGCTTCCAAGGTTCGGCCATAAGAAGCAATGCTACACACTGGGGTATGCATGTCTGTCGTCTTGAGATGATGGGTAAGAAGTTGGGTTAGTCTAAGGCCGCCATGCTGGGAGGAAGCCAGGGCACACAGGGAAGCTACATGTAGTGTTCTGGTCGACCATCCCAGGCTTTGCTTCATCGCAGCCCAGACCTGTGAGTGAAGGAGCCTCTAGGCAATTCCAGTCTCAAGAGTTCGAGTCCCCTTAGCTTTCAAGTCTTCCAGAAAGGTCCCAGGCATCGTGGAGAAGAGACAAACCATTCCTGTATGCCCAGTCCAAATTCCTAACCCAAGCAATCTGTAAACGGGTTGAAATGCTTGCTGTTTTAAGCCATAAAGTTTTGGAGCAGTACTCCTTGGACCATCCAACTTCATAAATGTAGTGACCAGGTCTCGTTTATATTTAACCTTTCCCACCTAGCACATAGCAGTTCCCAGTGATTTGTTGAATAGAGTACCATGTTTTAAACAATTCCTCAGTGGGTAGTAAATGGGTAGATTTCCATTATTCTCATTGATACCAGTTACCGCCTAAAGTAAATTCCCGGAAGTGGAATTGCTGAGCCATAAAAATAGTATTGTAAATGGTTTTGATATGGAGATATGGAAACATTCAGTTGCTTTGATTTCCTACAAAGAATCATCCGAGAGAGCCCATTGAAGTTAAACCATCAGGGTTTATCTTGAGGAACTAATGTGCTAATTAATTACACATGTCTGATTTATAAACCAGAATGTAATACTAATGTAGTAACTGTAAAACAAGAGATTTGCTAGCCTAGGGGTTCTCTACTTGATGTTCAAGAGTCCAAGAAAGTAGTAAAAACAGGTCCATAAGTTGTGTTTTGCAAAACTAACTTATGTGTTCTTGAATTAAGGCAAGAAGTTAACGAGCATAATGAGTTTCATTTTGACCAAACTTACAAGCTATCTTGTGTCGTTCAGGCACTGGGGTGTTGAAGACAGGACTTACAAGGCACAGCTTCTATACTATATACTGTACATTATTTGTATTACTGATAATTGAGGGAGCACTACCTCGGAAAACCACCGCATGAATTATTAGATAGATGATGAATCATATCTGTTTGCTTTATTTTAGTGTCCATTCTAGAAGGTGACTTTCTGTTTCTATTCCTTTTTTAAAAATTAAATTTATTGGGGTGATGTTGGTTAGTAAAAATTACATAGGTTCCAGGTATACAATTCTACAATACATTGCCTACGTGTTACATTATGTGTTCATCCCTCAGAGTCAGCTCTCCTTCCATCACCATGTATTTGAATCTCCCACTCCCCTCCCCACCCCCACCCCCCACTTACCCTTTGGTAACCACTAATCTGTTTCTACTCTTAACCTCTGACATTATACCACATCTTTTGGGGTTTGTAGATTTCTAAGCCTTGCTATACTCATGAATGAAAATGTAGTTAGCATAATGTTATTGAAAGCTAACTTGGAATTCATTTGATTTTGTTATAATTTTCACTGTATTGATTAGGAAACAGATATGTCAAGGGACTATAGGAAGGAGCAGAAGCAAACTTCATTTTCTGTACCTGGAGGGCTAGAGAGTCATTGTGGTAGAAACAGGAGACCAGCGCTCAGAAATCACATCTCCTGGTCCCAACAACTTCCCTGTGATTTTAGAAGTCATAAGTTTATTACCTAATTAATAATAAAAATTGCAGATACCTAATTGTTAATTCAGAAAGTGCCTCACACTAGGTTTGAATAAGTTCTCTTTTAAAACTGTGGCAAGTTCTAGAGGGTACCTTTGCTGTAAAATGAGTTACGAAGTTGAGACATTTTGAGTTGGAACGTAAGGTGACTTTACAGTGACACATCGTCAGGTGTTTGCAATAATCTTAATGTCCTTGTTTACTTTTCATGTTGTCTTGAGCCTTAAACAAAGTCACTGGAATAAAAACAAAAGAATAAAGTACATCCCTGGGTAGATTTGAAACTGGGTCTGACTCCTTTGATGGGTAAACCGTATTCAAACTCACGTCTGTCTGGACATCAGGAACATAAAAACGTACACTAAATGCTGACAGATTTGTTTGTTTTCACAAAAAAGGAGTTCATGTTGCCTTGCTTACACAGGCAATGAAAGCAGGCATGTATTTAAAAGTCCAGAGTTTATACCTGTCTTCCTTTTTCTTCCTTTTGAAGCTTTACAGTTTTTTTTCTGAGCTCCCCTGACGAAACGCTGTCAGATCAGAACAACTTACCCACGAACCTTTGCTAACTCAGTGACGAGCAGGACAGAATGTCCTGCCAGCTTATTGCTGAGATGGCAACTTGCCCTTGATTCTGCAAGTCACCCTAGGCGTTGGTTATTTTCTATTGGTTGTAGAATCTTACAAAGCCGAGGAAAGTATTAATGGGATGAATACCCCTTGTTGGATGCCGAGTCTAACGACTGTGGCCCCGGAAGTGCTGAGGTGGACGTGAGGATTTTACCGAGGTGATCAGACACGGTCACGTAGGTATTTTTTGTAGCAAAGGAATTAAAAAAAATGGTAACAGGAAAAGCAGATTCACCCCAAAGTGTTTGTGGGCAACATGTCGCCCCAGAGCTGCCTGTGACGTCGGAAGTGTCGCTGGACTGTGGGAGTGGGTGTCGGCGTCCGCGGGTGACTCCTCCCGCCCGCACTCGCACTCGGGTTGTGCCCGATGGCGGCTGCTTGGGGGTTGCCTGGGGTGAGCGAGGGGGGTGTGCGGGGGGCCAAGCACAGACGTGGAAGTGCTCTCGTCCCGACGTCGGCACTGCCGCTCGGTAGCGCCCACCCCGAGGGCCACAGAAGTGCTGTCAGGGTAGCGACGAGGGACCCCTGCGTGCCGCATTGTATAAGACGCCCCCACGTATAATCTAAGAGACCCCCACCTTTCTAGCCCAGCATTAAGAAATCAGTATCAATCGGCTACTCCTGTGTAGAAGACACCCCCAATTTTTGGTCCAACAATTCTAGACGAAAGTATCGTCTTATACACGGGAAAATATGGTGATTCTAATAGAAAAATCCCCATGGCTTTTACGTTTTCTGGTAGTTTCTGTTTAGGTGGTGGGGTGCAGGAAAC